>JAQQAF010000001.1:27443179-27690492 GCA_029747655.1 Ensete ventricosum | reverse complement strand
ATATATATATATATATATATATATATATATATATATATATATATATATATATATATATATATATATATATATATATATATATATATATATATATATATATATATATATATATATATATATACATATATATATATATATACTATATATATATATATATATACATATATATATATATATATATATATATATATATATATATATATATATATATATATATATATATATATATATATATATATATATATATATATATATATATATGTATATATATATATATTCATATATATATATATTCATATATATATATATATATATATATATACATATATATATATATATATATACATATACATATATATATATATATAATATATATATTATATTATATATATATATATTTATTATTATTGAGAACCATTCATTGTTCATCTGATTTTAGGATGATGTTAGAAATTGAATAAAGATGAATTTGAATTAAACTGATTAAAAGTTAACAAATGTCAAGTTTGGCATCAATTAAAATTGAAAAGAGTTTTTAGGTCGCGGACCTAACTCGGTATAATTAGATTCCTTCAAAAAAAATTTTGGCAATGTGAGATTATCTTGTTTTCTTACACACATTAAGAATTTTAATAAATAAAATAATTTTAACAAATAAAATTTTTAATTTTTACATATATCGAAAGAAAACATCATATATAAACATATTTGTATTCTTTTAAGGGTTGTGGATTTTTTTTTTAACGTTCATCTTCCATACACACTACCCACCATTATGGAACTCAAAAAGGAAAAAGAAGAAAAAACTAAAACGACTCGTAACCTTTAGTTGTATACAACTGGATATTGTCAATTCAACTTCTTATCACATACTCGAAGCCCTACATAGATTTAAAACGCGGAACCTCACTTAATTTTTTTATCACGAGGGACATCTTCTTGTCACATACTTGAAACCCTTCATAGATTTAAAACGTGGAACCTCACTTAATTGTTTTAGATATCACGAGGGCAAAACTTAAACATATATCCACTGTAAGATGAAGCTTTTTTAGCTTTGAAGGTTGATGTACTCGAAAGAAATTAATATCGTTGAATCTGATACCTTCTTATTATTTTATTTTTCCCCTCTTAATATATAAAACTTTTGATTCTAAGACAGATGAGCGACTTCAGAGATTCGATATGTTGGTCCGGGATTGACATCCAGGGCCCTGTTCTCCCATCGAATTTTCTAGTGTTAAGAAACCCTCTTTGGCTTTTATATAATTGTCTGCATCCTCTTATCAAAAATAGATTGTCATGTGACTTGGTGATGTTTTGACTGGAATAATGCAAGCGTCCAACATTGGAGTGTGATGGTGTTCAACCTACAACAACAGTGTCTTTGATTACACACACCATCAAAAAGTAGCCACAATTCATGGCTTAAAAGAGGGATTCTTTGAGGGATTCTTTGAGTGCAACCACCGCATAACCAACAAACTTTTTCTTTTCTTTGATGGCCATCATTTGACAGATGAATTGTGGATTTGTTAAAGTGGATATAACCCTTACTTTTCCTCTTCATGTCTTTTATTTTAGCCCCCTCATTTGAAAAAATATGTTCATATGTCGAAGCTCAGTAGTAGTAGGTAAAAAAAGGGAAAGAAGTATCAAGTAAAAACAGATCATATACCGTATAATTAATCAATAGGTAAATAAAAACAGTACCAAGTAAAAACAGATCATATACCGTATAATTAATTAAAAACTATGTATGCACAATGAATACCCATTGATCATTATTCTAGTATGCAGCAAAGAAACCCACCCCAATGGCACCAAAACATGAAACCAGGCACGTATTCAAAAACCACGACTACCAACCAAAAGCGTTACAAATGCATCATGACACACGACCAGCAGCAAACCAAACACATCAGAAGAGTATGACACCGGCATGTGAAGAGTTCCTAGTGGGCAGGGCTGCTCTTCTCCCCCTCCTTCTCCTCGGCCTTGTGGTAACCCGGCAGCTTCTCCATCAGCTTCCCCAGGATACCCTTCTTCTCCTTCCCCTCATGGCCCTCTCCCTCGTGCTCGGCGACGCACGCAGCAGGGACCTCCTCCGCTGGCTTCTTGTGGCCGGGCAGTTTGTCTTTGATCTTCTCCAGGAACCCTTTCTTCTCCTCCACCTCAGGGCCGGCTTCTACTTTGACGGTCGACTCCTCCACCTTCTCCACGACCACTGCAGTGTCGTCACCGTCCGTCACCACAGCTGCCGCCACGACCTCATGCTCGACATGGACTTCCGTCAACTTCGCTTCTTCTTCGCCCTCTTTCTTCTCGCAGCCGAGCTTCTCCTTGATCTTCTCCTTCAGCCCTTTCTTCTTTTTCTTCTCTTTGTTTTCTCCTCCATCTTCTTCTTCGTCATCACTCGACTGTCCATACACAGTAATAATCAATAAACATGTCAAGGATGATCGGGTATACGGCGGAGAAACCATAAAAGAGGAACCGATGAGACGAACTTACCGAGCTAGAGCTGGAGCTGTGAGACCGGTGTAGCTTCTCCAACAGGCCTTCCTTCTTATCCTCCTCCTTCTCGGCTTCCTCTAAGTGGATCTTCTCCACCCCGCTAACCAAGACCTCCTCATGGCACTCCTCCGTCTTTTCCCCCTCTTTCTTCTTCCCCAGGAAGTCGAACAAACCCCGGTCTTGCACCTCCACCTCCTCACCACTCTCCACAGCCTTGTGGTGCTCCTCCGCCATGAGATCACCAAAGAAAAGATCACAAACTACACCAACAGTTACAGACTCTAGAAAACGCTAAAGCAACCAGGAAGCAGAATGAGATGGGAGGACACGGAGAGCCGCGGGCTTATATAGAACTTTAGCCGGTGTGTTGGGGCGGTGGGGTGGCGTGGGGTGGGGTGGAAGGGTCAGATGCTTGACGCGTTACCTACGCGTCGAAGGATTCGAATTAAAGAAAACCATGGGAAATTAAAGAGTAAAGAAGCGACGGCGACAGAGGATGGCGGAAAAGATGGCGGGAGCGGAATGGTCGGCCGTCACAAACCTCCACTCCGAAACCGTCACGTATCGCGCGGGCCCTTCATTCTGTCAGCGGCCGGTGGACGTATCCGGAAGGTCGGTGGCGCCACGTGGCCTGTCGACCTCATAATATTTATGGGTCGCGTGCGATGCCTCGCGAGTAAGCTACACCGGGCCGTGTCGTGATTTCGATGAGCGACGCGTGTTACGCGTCAATGAACCTAGAGCCATTTCTTCGTCAATCAATAGTGGTCCGGAAGGAGCGGTGGAACGCAACTCACGTTCCCCCCCCCTACCGTTCAAGGAGTCGTGTGAGGGAGCGCGAGAAGTGTTACGGCTATTATTGGCGGAGGAGCCTCGAAGGGATAAAAGAGTGTCGGTTGAGTGCCGGTGCTTTTTCGGCTTTCTTCATTTCATCATTAAGCGCGTTCGAAGATAAGTACGTGTAGTAGAGTCGAGGAGGTCGCCTCATGTCCAGTAGATGTCGAGCCTCGTAGTGCAGTGGTTGGGGAGGGAGTACTACATACATCATCACAAATGGCGAAGGAGGAGTGCGCGGACAAGGAGGGCTCTCCCCCAGGAGCCATTGCTGGGGGTTGCCATATTTTCAATTGCCAACTCACATGGTCGCACGTCCCAACTCGTACCAATGCATGACAGGCTTTTGGTACGTTGTGGAATTGACTATGGCTGGTGATCTTGGCGCGTTTCCGGGGCGAGGGGGAGGGGGCAATCGAGTACTTTGATGATTTCGATCCCCCGCAAAATAAATCTGCCGAAGGCCCACCCATGGATATGGTGGATTTAGTCATTTGAATGTTAACTGCTGCCGAGACGTTGTCTCCTCGTCTTGTGTTCACATAACCGTATTGCGTCCAAGCTTGCTTGCAAAAACTAATCCGCAGAATTCATCTCAACCTTCCGCTTGAGCTAATAGTTTAATTTCAGCCGTCCGCGCGTTCGTGGAGTGTTTTTGTTGGTATTCGAACTGTTAATCTGTTCTTCAGTCGACACGAAATCCTGTTCGTGCCGGAGACGCCCGGCTCACCGGAGAACGCCGGACGCTCGTAGCACCCGCCTATAAAGCTGACACGCACACGGTGGACCCCAATCGATACCCTGGCTCGGCGATATCTGCGAGACAACCGACATCGCACCCTTCGCGCCCTTGTTTTCATCGCCCAGTGGAGCCGCGTGGCGGCCGCCGGCGTCTGCTGCTCGCATACCCCGCGCGAAGCTGTCCGAGCGCGGCTCCCTCCTCTTCCTCGGACTCTCTCTGATAGCGGTATGATCCGTTCGTCTGCAGAAAGATTCGATTTTTTCGGGTTTCTTGTTTCTTTGACGGATTGGTCTGTTTGGGAAATTTTTCGGGTTCTTTGCAGCGAGTAAACCCTAATGTGGATCGAAGGCGTGGATGGTGCTGTCCATGTGACGTTCGTGGGCGTTATATTCCTCTTTCTGTTCCAATTTGATGCGCAAGACCACGGAGGAGACGTAATTGCCTTTAAATCGCTTCCTCCTTTGTTCTTCTTTTGGCTCTTTAGATTGCCAGTTTAGATAAATATGGGATCTTTGTCGATAATATGAGGAGATCAAGAATACGTTTGTGAGTCGACCAACTTGTCAATTTCGTGATGTGATCAACGAAGAGCAACATGGAGGATTTGGGAACCCTTTGTCGACTAAAACCTATTGGAAACAAACCCTCATTTCCTGGTTTTGAGCATTAGGGTGCAGTGATCATGAGAGGAGCTAGCAAGACATACACCATTCCGCGCTAGGTGTTACTATAGCTATGGTCTGGGATAGACTTATGGTGCTAAGCATGAGAATATGGTGACTTTTTGTTGATTTACACGTGAACTCCTACTAAACCCTAAACCCCAAATATAATCCGTCCGAGCCTTAAATCTATTTGAAATTAATATATTTTTTAAAAATAAATATAAAATAAAAATATATCAATAATCATATATATTGGGTAGAACATTCAAAAACTCATAAAATTAATATCTAATACTCATGAAATATATTTAAATATTAACAATATTATTATAAAAATAATATTAATCTATTATGAAACTTATATATCTAGTAGACGATAATAATTCTCATGCCAGTAGATAAAATCATGCATCACTCATATGTAATATATTTTAATAATAGATATAACAGTTAAATAACAAAGATGTACATTAGGCACTCATGTCGCTGTTGAGAAGAGGGAATTGGGGCTAGGTTACACAGTACCAAACAAGACTAGGCTGACTCACAAGAGCCCAAAGATTGGTTACCCCGCGTCATGCGTGCCTATCCCAATAGCAAGCTGGGCTTAAGGTGTAGCGGGTTAGAAAATGGGTGTTGGTTAGGATTAGTGCTGGATATATAGTTAGGTGGGCCTAAACTGATGGACTAGGTTGTGTCTGGCCTCATAGGCTCGGATCGTGTTTTGTTAGGCCGATCATGGCTCAGGAGATGGGCCACACTTGAACTGAGCCTTCTGACTTGTAGACTAGGTCTGGTTCAAGGGTTTGGGATAAAGCACAGGCTGGATTGATTAACCTGGTCTGATTGATAAATCTGACTCAGGTCAAATTTATTAAATTGGATTTTAATATTTTTATAAATATGAATAAAGTATCAATATAAATATATTCTTAAAACTTAAATAATATAATATTAATTTATTAATATATTTTTTATGAATTAAACAATCTAATAAATTCATGATCCCAATTTTAAAACTATTTCATACATTAATTCTTAAAATAAAGATAAGTTTAATTAAATGAAATAAAAATATTATTTTAATCTAAAAATAATAATTTTAATAATTAAATCACATCTTAAAAGTAAAATTTATCAACTTTTAATTTATGCTTAAAATAAATACTATTGTAAATCATGCATCATCATCATGAAAAACAAACATTAAATTCAACTATCATTATTCACTAATCCTAAAATTTTGAAATTAAAATATTATTATGCATCCTAAAAATATAATATCTCTAATATAAAAGATTTCATAATATAAATCAAAACTTTGATAAAAGATAGAAGATCTATCTCTCCTTGGGTATGCTCTCCTCAATCTGCTAGGTGAGGAATAGGGGTGAGGGAAGAAGACCAACACACGCAGAAAGATAATTGATTAAAAAATTAATAGAACTTGAAATATTTATTTCCTAAAATTCACATAATTTATTAAAAAATTAATTAAAAAAATTTAGATTATTTAATTAATAACTAAATTTCTAACTAATCTACATGATTAAGGAAACCAATTTTATTTAATTCATTAATTATATTACACAAATAAGAAAATGTATTTTTTAAATAAAGCAACACATTAATTATGTAAGGAAAGAAAATCGTATAGTGATTACAAGTATAGTTACATTTGTCTCCCGTTTTTTATTGAATTATTTTATATAAGAGTCTACTACTTTGAAACTAAGATTTGACTTCGAAGAGTCGCATCTTATTGGATACTAAGCAATATTGGATCCTGCCTACATGGTGGATGTCTTCTCCGACTGATTAGGTGGCACCACAGGGTAGAGCTGGAGGCCTTGTTGCTGACTTACCCCGATAGCGTTGGTATCGTAATCGTCTCAATCTAGAACATCATGTCAAATTGTTGAGTTGTTTATTATGATTAATGGGATAATAATGTACAGCAACGATTGCAGCTATCTAGATAGGAAGGCAAGATAGATTCCCCTGACACAAGTAGGAAGGATGGGAGCAATTCATGTGACGAAATTCATGGGTCAGAGAGATTTATTGTTTCGACGTATTAAAATACAATTCTAATATGGTTTTCTACAATAATCGACTTGTTTTTGTTCAAAAGTCATTTGGTAGAAAGTAAGAGAATTACCGCTCATGCATATAGATTGTGATAATGCTATTGTTTCTCAAGTTACGACCTAATGAGTTTAATAAAAAGATACATTTTGACCTCTTTTCTTTATGGACAAAAACTGAACACCCATGAACAAATAAATATACATGCATGACTAAGAGACTAAAAGTAGGCCTCATATATTGGTATTGATCTGTAATTTGATGTCCATCTAGATTCTGTCTCCCTAAGGCTTGAATAGGCTTGAATACATAAAGACGAATGTATATGTCATGCCACCATAATAGCCCAGGCCAATTGCACTAGCTAGTAATTCGGACATATATATGCCTTGCCACTATCTCTTAGTATAAATCATGTCCATCTATTTATCATTGCATGTTCCTCGGTCGCTTTATTATGGTAATGACTCTACTTTCTGTTGAAACTTTGTATAGCTTTTATGTACTTCAACTCCATCCCTCTTTGATCTGATTGTTGTCAAGGTATATGGATTATGAGCAGCTTCTTCTGATATCTCCTGCTTCTGTGATACCAGTAGGTGGGTTGATACAACAGAATCCTCAGGGTGGCATATTTTGCTTCGACCGTCCCAAAGAAACCATCAGGGAAGATCCGCAGAAAAGGCCTCATCGAGCTCGCCACCTCCGAGCTCTAATGATGCATTCTTCGGAATGCATGATCTCTGTGGAAGTGGCAGCGGCTGCTGCATACCAAATGTGCAGATGTTCCCTTTCGGATCTCGTGTATGATAATACAGAATATTATTTCTACTTTTGTGATGTTTAATGCATTACATCAACCTCTAAATTTTCTACAAACTGATTGTGTACGTCAATAGATGTGCAGTTCGTCTGCTGCAGTACGATTTGGAACGTTTTACTTTTGCAGAAAATTACGAGTAACATTCTATCAATGCCCCAGAGGATATGTTCTTTTATTGAGTGAAGAGATGTTTAGGAATTTTGTTCTGGGGTCATCAATAGACCTTAAATAAATATGGCTGGCGTAATGCTACATCGGTATCATTGTTTGTTTGAATTGTCGATTGGAGGATTGCAGAACAAAAAGTGGGAGGTGAGGTGAGGTGAGGCCTTTTTATGTGTGGGACTGCTTCTGAGCAGTAAATGAGATCCATGGCTTCTATTGCGTCCGTGAGGAGAGGGGACACCGCCGACACATGCATGCCGACACCCAACCTTAGCCTTACCGCTGAACCCACTTGACCAGACTTCCTGAAGAACTAACTATTTATCACAGACGACGCCGTTGCATTGCTGCCTCTTCCTCGTTTCCTGCACAAGCATACAAATCAGAAATAATTTCTCCCAACCCCATGCTGATCACATATTGCTTTTCAGAATATGGTATAGACTTGGAAACCAGATTCGTCCACCGACCTTCGTACTCACAAATAATTCTTGAGCAGTCCCCTCCAATGTAATCTTCCTTCATGGAAGACTGAGTAGTTTAACGTGGATCACGAAGCTGAGACCAACTTATAAACTAGTCCAAAGAGAAATGCTGAGATCAAGACTCTGTTGAAGGGTAGGTGAGGCGATTGCAAAGACAACATGGACGGCTCTTCTTGTCTCGGTGCATGGAAGGCAAGACGGTAAGCAGGTAGAAGAAGCGAATGCAGTACGATTCGACGCATACTTCAGTGAAGCGCACATGGTGGGAAGCTTGTGAGCGGACGACGCATACTTAACTGCATGGCTTCTCCAATTCGCAAATCGCTTGTTCTTATCACCTCCACTCATTGCGCACCTCATCCATCCAGCGTTCCTCTGCTCTTGTCTCCACACCCCCTAAAACCATCATGCTATTAATGTTAAAAAAAGTGGAGTGTGATTACAAAAGTTTCATGAAATTATTAACATCAAGTTATCGTATGTGTCAATTAGTTCCTAACATTTTAATCTTCATAATTTATCCATTCATAATAACTATGATAGAAATAAAGATATTATCATCAATGATGGTAATAATTTCATCACCGTCATTTTACCCTCGTTTTATCGTAAGTGTCAACTCGATCCTAACACTCCAATCTTCAAAATTTATCAATCCATAATAACTATGACAAAAATGAAGACATCATCATCGGTGATTGTAACAATTTCATCACCGTCATTTTACCTTTTCACAATCGTAGTTACTCCTGCAACATTTATCTCCAACACATAGGTTATATCATAAATACATCAATTGATTTTATCATCAAAATTCAAGATTTAATATTTTTTTCTTTTTTGATGATGACAAACTAATTGATGAAAGAGTTAATCTTAACTCTCCATATCTATATGCCATATTTGAAATAGAACAAACTTGAATCCAAAATAAATAATTACCTTTGAATTCAATATAAGCATTTTTTACTATTATGCAACATGTCATTTAATACATTGTGTATCCTCGTAGATTCAAATCATAACATGCATAATTTATTTCAACATTCCTTCATGCATGATACCAACACAAGTCAATATTGCTTTGAGCTTTGCATGCAAGAAATAAAATATTAATTTTTTTTAACCATTTAACCATCCATTATCATGATACTATACATATTAAAATATTAAAAAATAATCCTTCATCATTTTGGTATCACATGATAAAAATTTCAAACAAAATATTTATCAATATGCCAAATGCCATCAATATACCATTTCTCCTCCTTTATCATCAACAAACAAGAGAAATGTTCAACATATATTTGAACATTTATCACAAACATTCATCAGATAGATAAAGAGAGAAATTTATTTCATTTCTCTCCCTTTGTAATATAAGAAGAAGAATAAAGAGAGGATTTTATTCATCACAAATGCTACATCGAATTTCTTTCTCCCCTTCTATAAATAAAATAGAAGAAGAAGAAGAAGAAGAGAAGAGTCAAGTATATCAAAGAGTCTAAGAATCAAAGATCATGTATAAAAAAAAAATCATATATCAAAAGGGGGGATACATTTGAAAGCATTGCATCAAAGATCAAGTAGATAAAAGATTCATGAATCCAAGAATCAAAATATATTTTTTTTTAAGAGGGAGGATTTGAGAGATAGCTCATGAAATCAAGAATACAAGAATCAAATATTAAGAAGGAGGATTCAAAAGAGTGCTCATAAATCACATATCAAGTATCACAATAAGTTCATGAATCACAATCCCCTGATTTTGAAAATGATCTTTTTTTGGAATCATGTTTTTAAATTTTGAAAGACACATGAACTTGTTGTTATAGCAAAATCACATGAATTGTGTGTGCTTTTTAGCCTTGAATGATGATGCTTGGATTTGGCATAGGAGACTAGGTCATGCTTGCATGAAACTATTAAATCAAATTTCAACTAAAGATTTAGTGAGAGGGTTGCTTAGCATTAAGTTTGTCAAAGACAAAGTTTTTGATGCATGTCAAATAGAAAAATAAATGAAAAATAGTTTTACAGTAAAAAAAAAATCAAATAAGCACCTCTAGGCCACTACAATTGATCTATATGGATTTATTTGGACTAATTGATAATACAAGCTTAGGAGATAACAAATATACATTTGTTATTATAGATGATTATAGTAGATACACTTAGACTTATTCTTGGCACACGAAAGTAATTTTTTTAATATTTTTCAAAATTTTGTAAACATGATTCCAAATATTATAATAGTTTCATACTAGCATGACCTAGTCTCCTATGCCAAATTCAAGCATCATCATTCAATGCCAAAAAGTATATTTCATCACAAAAATCACTAATGTCAATAGTATTCACGTTATTATTCCTTAAAGTAATCATATATATATATATTTATGTGGTATTTCAATTAAACAAGCATTAGATTTAAATTTGATAATATATCATTTATCACATAATTGACTAATGCTTATTAGATTATGTTTCAAACCATCAACTGATAGTATATCTTCAATCAAGAAGTTTGATTTGTTACCTATGATTCTTTTTCTAATGAATTTTCCCTTGTTGTCTTCGAATATGACAAATCCTTCATTTAGGTTAATGAGTTTAGAGAAATGAGTTGGATCTCCGGTCATGTGCCTTGAGCATCCACTATCAAGATACTATTTTATGCTTCTACCCTTTGTTTGGAGACATATCTACAAGAAAGGGGGTTTTGGTTTAGGTGCTCATTTTACTTTGGGTTTCTCATGAAAAGTTCTACTTAATTTTACTAAAGCCATTGAGTTATTTATGGTTCCTTTAGGAACCCAAACTAAATTGTGTGGACTATACTTTCTAAATGAGTATCTATAAGCAAAATGTCCAAGTCTACCACAAAAATTATATTTATTTTGAGTTGAAGAATGTAATGTAGGTCCTTTAACAAAGATAGTAGGCTTTTGTTGAGTGTTACCCACAAAGCTAATATCGTCATTTCTATGAACATGACCCTTATTAGCAAGGATCATGTTTAGAGATTTATTACCTATTATAAACTTTTCTAATGTTTGTTGTAGTATGACATTTTTCTTTTTAATCGCATCTAGTTCTCACATTTAGAGCAAGAAAAATATGGTGTTGATGTTTCATGCATGGTTTCAAGTTTACTAGTAAGTAATGCATGTTCCTTCTTAAGTAATTTATGAGTTTTGCTAATTTTTTTAAATTAATCAAATAATTTATGAAAGGTATTTAACAACTTATCAAATGTAAAAGAGGCTTCGGGTGAGTTACTTACCTCATCATTGATGACCATGAGCACATAGTTAGCTACTGACGAGCTTGAATCATCCCAAGTTGCCGTGAAAGTCATCTTGTTTAGAGTTGACAGCTTTTTCTTCAAGTATCCTTTTGAAATACTCTAGCTTCTTACATTCATAATATATTATATTATCCTTTTTTGGTTCTTTTTATTTTTATGATATTTATTCTTTTTCATGAATTTTTTGAGTTTTCTTGTTAGAAGTGCAATATCGTTATCCTCATCACTCGAGGTTTCATTGGAAGAGTCATCTGTTGTTCTCAGTGCCATGTCCTTCCTATTCTTTGGAAGGTGTTCTTTGGTTCTCAATGTAATGTCCTTCTTGTTCTTTGGAAGATGTTCTTCAAGTTCATCATGAGTTTTGCAACTCATTTCATAGGTCATCAGAGACCCTATAAGTTCTTCAAGAGGTAAATTATTCAAATCTTTGGCCTCTTGTATAGTAGTTACTTTTGGGTCCCAACTTTTAGGTAAAGATCTCAAAATTTTATTAACAAGTTTAAGATTAGTATAAACTTTACCAAGAGATTTTAAACTATTGATGACATCCGTAAAGCGGGTATACATGTCACAAATAGTTTCACGTAACCTTATTTTAAACAATTCATAGCTATGAAATAGGAGATTTATTTTTTATTCCTTTACTTTACTTGTGCCCTCATGTATGACCTCTAATGTGTGTATATCACAAGTCGAATCGCAAGTAGAAATCCAATTAAATTCATTTTTATCTAAAGTATAAAATAAAGCATTCATAGTTTTGACATTTAAAGAAAACATCTTTCTTTTATGATCATTCCAATCATTTATAAGATTCGATGACTTCTGAAATCTATTTTTGATAATGTTCCATAATTCAAAATCCAACGAAATTAAAAAAATATGTATTCTAGTTTTTCGATTGGTGTAGTTTGTCCCATCAAACATAGGACGACGTGTGATGAATTGATCATCGTTAATGCCAGAAAAAGCTATTTGAACTCGCTTGGGTGTTAATCCAATTAAGTGAGCTTGGCTCTGACACCAACTGTTATGATCGAGTTGGCACTTGGGGGGAGAGGGAGTGAATTAGTACAAGTGATAAAAGCTTGGATCGAAAAAATTTGCTTGAAGTAAAACTGAAATCAAAAGCGCTTTTGTTGGAACTCGTTAAGAGCAAATAAATTAGGGAGCAATTTTAAAGACAAAACTGAATAAGAAGCTCAAGCTTTTCTTAAAACTAGTTATAAGCTACTAAGATCAATAACAAATTTAAAGGAAGACAAGTAATAGAAGCTCACAAATTTTTTTTAGTGGTTCGGTCAATCTTGATCTACATCCACTCTTGAGTCCTCCTTAGTCGAGGCCCACCGGTGTCTACTAATGATTTTCTTTGAAGGGCAAAGATCAACTATCACTTAGACACTTTTATCCTTTTTCACAGGTTTAGGAAAACAACTTTTACAATCTTTCACATCTTCCCTTAAACTTACTTTACATTTGAAAGACATAAGGGAAGCTCTTAATCAATTTTTATAGAATTTTCCTAAAGATTTACTTTCTTACTATCCCAAGCAAGAATACTTGGCATATTTATAGACCTCAATTGACTTCAAAAATTAGAACCACAAAAATCAAACACCCCAAAATTTCGAGGTGTGGGCGATACCACCACGGGCACCGATGGTATTACCATTGAACAAAGCCTGGGATGTTGGGTAGCCATGGTATTACCATCGACCACTGATGGTACCACCCGCCAAGTATCCTGGAATAGTATTTTTCAGTACTGTTTTGTACTCGAGCTATACCTTATTTTGACCTCCCTCTAGGTCAACGAAATGAGACTCTATCATGAGCTCAAATCAAATTCAAAGTGGACCCGATTGTCCCCTAATTGGTTAGTTGGATCTCTTTAAAAACAGACTATAATCAAGATGCTAACTACGACACTTAAATATAAATAATTATAATCAATCTTTGTCTGATACGTCAATCGATCTTTCGGTGAACTCCTGGTGAACTTCCCGGCATCCTTCCGGTGAACTCCTAGCGAGCTCCCGATTATCTTCTGATGGAATCTTAGTGTAGTCCCATCGAGCTCCCGATTACCTTCAATGAACTACTAGTGAGCTCCCGCTGCATCGTCCGAAGCCTCGGCTCGATGCTCGATCTTGATTCTGACCTAATGATAGATTGTTTTGCCTTTTCACAATCGTAGTTAATCATGTATCACTTTATCTCTAACATATATGTTTGATCATAAATCCATCAATTGATTTCATCATCAAAATCCAAGATTTAATATAGAGGTGATATGATGAGTATATGATCCAATTATTTTGACTAGTAGGCGAGAGTAGTCATGAGATTCACCTGAGATCAATTTGATGGAGCAGGAAGTCTAGGTCGAGACTGACATACTTTTGTTGAGTGTCCAACTTTATCACACAGTTCGTAAATGACTCCTTATTGGTTTACATAGGCAGGACGCCATGGCTGATGGTTACTGAAGTTGCCACCTTGATAGTTATGGAAGTTTGGATGAAGATGTTTAGGATGTGGGTGAGGGCAAGTTTGTTTTGTGCTCAGAGGTCTAGGAGGTGACTTGGCCAAACCTTTGTGGACATTCTTGTTATACTTATTGCTTTTCTTCTTGTATTTTTGACTGACTTGAGCTATGATGGGTGGTCCTGGCAACTTGTTTTCATACTTCAAATATGTCTCATAGTCAGTCAACTTGTCATAGAGTTCTTTAAACGACATCGATAAGTCGCATGCCCATATTGCTACTACTAGTTCCATGAACTCATCTCCTAGGCCATTAAGGGTGTGGATGATGACTTCCTCATCACCGAGGGAATGACCTATCAAAGCTAGGTCATCAATGATAACTTTTAGATTTTATAGATAATTAGTGATAGTACTTTCATCTTGTTTTATTTTCATTAGGCTAGAAAGGAGACCGAGCATATGAGTACATGAGCGATTTGTTAAGGTAGTTTGCAACTAGCACTATACTTCTACAATAATAGCACATGAAGATATGAGTGGGGTAATGGATCCAATGATTGAGGCATGAATTTCTTGGTGAATGAGATGATTTTAACGTAACCGCAGTTTATGGGTCAGATTTTGTATTGGACTATATTCTCCTGAGATGTTGATCATTGCTGATAGGCAACTGAGAGAGTCGTTGACCAAGCCTAATAAATCATAGTCAAATAGAAGATTAGAAAATTGTGAACACCAAGATGCGCAGTTGTCGTCTTTGGATAATTAAAAGGAGATGAGAGAATCAACATTGATTAAGATAGGAGGGTGCGATAGATTGAGGGATCAGGATGGGGTTCCCTACAGGTATAAGAACTAGCGCATTAGACGCGGAAGACATTATGAGAAGATGTACTAATTTGAGGATCAAGATGGGAGGTTGCGACAGATTGATAGGGAATCACTTCTTGGGCTATACTATCTGATTTGGTTGGGCAGCACGAGGGATACTGAGCAAAGTTATAGGTCTTCGCTCCATACTTGTTGTCAGATGTGATTGTGCAACATGTAGAGTTTTAAATAAGGCAAAGTAGTTGTAGTTCTGAAGATCTTACAACAAAAGATCTGAGCGGTGAAGAACATCCTCACTTCATGTTCACTAGGAAGTTGGCTACTAGAAGCTCTTAGACAACGCTAACACGGATGTAGATAGTTCTAGGGAAGAAAGGTGGGCAGGGGCGCTCGGGGCAAGTAGAGTGATCTGCAGTGAGGAGGGGGAGTGCTCTTCCGTTGGAAGGGAGAAACTCAAGGAAGGAACTCCATCGAAAGCGGACTGATAATAGGGTTGCAGTGGTAGTGATGGGTCTGCTGCTATAAACGTGAAGGCAAGAGGTGAAGTTGGCTGTCTAGGTTTCATAGTCTGGTGTGAAATGTCTTGCAGTTTGCAGTGAAGCCAACTGCCAGAAGTGCTCCGACTTCAATTATAGAAACTCTCAGATCCATAGATCTGGGCAGCTCTCGATGGGATTAAGGTGCGTCTTGGAGGAGACAACGATGGGCGGTACTTGTGGCAATTGATGGTGAGACAACGGTTGGCAATAGGTGGTAGCGGTGGCATGAAGTCCACCATGGATTGGTGTCACAGTGGACAGTCTGATGGTGCAGATGCGATGACGTCGATCAAGTATGAAATATGCTGGTGCAGGAGAACTAGGGGCAGAGGGAGAGATCAGTAGTTGAGAAGCGCATCGATGCAAATTGGGCATAGTGATCGCATTTGATAGAGAGGTGGATGTAGGCTGCTGCAATGGGTAAGAGGAGGTCCAATCCTCCTAGAACTCCTGTTGTAATTGAGGACGATGAATGGAGAAGAGGCATAGTGGAAGCAGAGGAGAAGATGCTGATGTTTCGGCACCGATGATAGTGATCAGCGATGCCCCAGTGTTGAAGGTGCTTTGCAGCCAGGCCAGTGGGCCAATTCTGCGCTCAATGTAGAGTTATAGATGCAGATCAGTATAGGGAAAGGAATTGCATGTTCTTGATGAGGCTGATGAGGGAGACCAATGATCGCTTGGTAAAGATGACTACTTCCTAGTAGCGTGGCAGTGATAAAGAATCAGCGACAAAGAGAGCGGCCTACGATCAATAGATCAAAGCTACTAGAGGAGAAGGGCTTCTCGTTGATGAAGAGGTGCAGCCACTTGTGAGGATTAGCTAATGATAAGGAGGAGAGAGCATTGACCATGACGCTCGCACATGGACTCTTAAGGGAGGATGTGGCACTGGCCTTTGGAGCAACATAGGAGGTCAGCTAGGAGCCTTCGGAGCTCCGACCAGAGTGGTGGCACCGTTACTCGTTGGAGTTGGTGCAGTAGTGGTGGATCTCGAGGACTTTGAGGTGTCGCTAGAGTGGCAGGGCTAATCATGTTCGTTGTAGTTGCTTCCTCTAGAATATCGTCTGATGGCTTCATCGTCGGTGGTAGAGTTACGGCTTGAGAGGAGGACACGACATTGAAGAGGAGCGATAGTGGCGAGGTAGCCAACACTGAACTCTCACGAAGAAGACAAATCAGTTCGCTTGGTGGATTCTACAGTGTGGCTTTATAGTTGAACCCGACTGAGGAGTTGTTAGTGGTGCTGCACCAGAGCCTGATGGTGGATTCGACGGTGGCTTGAGAGTTGGAGTCGCTAGAGGAGTGGTGTGGAGAAGGTAAAGAGGAAGCTAAGGATGATGGTAGTAGCATGATATAGATAGTGTTGGGCTTGCGACGACAGATTACGTCCATGGGGAAGTTCAATTGTTTCGATAAGGCATAGAAGAGTGTTAAATCTCAAATTTTGATGATGAAATCAATTAATGAATTTATAGACTAATATACTTTTAAGATAGGTTATGTATGAAAAACTTCGATTATGAACTTCAACTATCAAAGGGTAAATTATTGAAGCAGGAGAATTAGACATTGGGCCTGGAAAGCATCATGTTAGAGATTGGACGTCAAGCCATAGGATTGGTCAACCTGTCGAAGATGGACTTCGTGCCATGAGTTCAGGTCGGGAGGATTGGGTATTGTGCCAAAAGATCGAATATTATGGGAAGTCAACATGCCGATAGATCGGGCGATATGCCAAAAGAAAGGATGATATACCGGAGAGGTATAAAGGTTGTAATCTCTTAAGATTAAAAGTGTTGTAATCTCTCTTTGAGATTAATAGTGTTGTAATCTCTCTTTGAGTATTGGTTGAGTCTCTTCCTCCTTCTTGAGTTTAGAAGTGTTTCTAAGTTTTAGGAGGATTGAGATCTCTTGTAAAAGAGAGGTATAAAGGTTCTCTCCTAAGCCTGTTAAAAAAAGGAGAGCTGTAAAAGTTCTCTCCTGAACATATTAAAAAGAGAAGGGTTGTAAAATTGGTAGTTGATCTTCGCCTATTGAAAAGAAGATCAGTAGTGAAAGTCGATAGTCTCGAGGGAAGAGGAATCAAGAATGGATGTTGGCCGAAAAGATCGAACCACTATAAATCAGATTGCTTTCTCTTGCCTTTGCTTTGTCATTGTATATTGATTTACTTACTCACTACCCTTACTTACACTTTTAGTCAAACACACTTTCAATATAGATTTTATTTATTAAATTTAATAAATCAGATTCTTTTTACCATAGCACTAATTGATATCAGAGTGTGGTTCTCTCAGTTGGATTAACACCCAAAAGAGATTTAATAACTTTTTTTTGACAATCAAGAGGGTCACTTTATCACTCGTCCTCCTATGTTCAACAGGACAGACTACACATACTGGAAAACATGAATATAAATTTTCTTGCTTTCAATGATTTTTGATCTTTGGAACGTTATCAAATTTGGTTTTAAAAAATCTACTAAACCATTGAATAAAAGGAATGATTTTAAGAAAAAAATATTTTCTTTAAATGTTAAAGCTATGAAAACTTTATTTTGTGCTTTGGATAAAAATAAGTTAAATCGTGTTATACCACATATGATATTTAGCATACACTTGAAGTTACACATGAAAGCATAAATAAAATAAAATAATCTAAAATTAATCTTTTAGTACATAGTTATGAATTACTGAAAATGAAATCAAACGAAACCATTGGTGATATATACATCTATTTTATGGATATTGTCAATGGTTTAAAAACTATTGGTAAAAGCTATACTAATCTTGAATTGATGAATAAGATTTTAAGATCTTTTCCAAAAAGCTGGGATCCACTGGTAACTACAATTCAAGAAGCAAAAAACTTGAATAACTTTCATCTTAAAGAACTCATAGGATCTTTAATGACATATGAAATGACCTACAAAGCACATGATGAATAAGAGGAACACCTTCTGAAGAACAGAAAGAATATTACACTTAAAACCAAAGGAGACCATTTGAGCAAAAGCTCAAGTGATGGAGACGACATGGTGAACTGTGCATTAATGGCCTTCAAAGATGAGGTATGTGACTCACCCGAAATTCTTTATCTTATGATGCATTACTTTATGCACTTCATGATTTATATGATCAACTCAAAAAGATTGACAATATATATAATTCACTAAAAGATATCATGCATCACTTACTAATAAATTTGATACATTAAAAATTATGCAAGACAAATATAAATTAACATCTTGTACTCCTTGCTCTAAATGTGAAGATTTAAAATCATCTAAGCTTGAACTTCAAAAGGAGTGATTTCAAAAATCACATGCTTTGAAAAACATAAAAAACTAATTATCATGAATGAGAAACTAAAACATTGTTTAGAAGAATCAATTGACTCATATAATATAATCTCCTAAAATAGAAAATATGATAATAGAACATAATTTAAATAAAATTAAAATTGGAAACAAATCATTAAACATGATTCTTGCTAAACTTGTAGATTTAGAAAGGAATGTATTAGATTCACAAGTAATGGTATACATCAAAAGTCAACTAGATTTGTAAAAGGAGTCATACTACATGTTTCTCCTGAAGTTAAATATACTTTTTATAAAAGATTTGGTCATTCTGCTTATACTTGTTCTCTTAAAAAATTTAGTTCTCGTAAATTAGTTTGGGTTCCTAAAGGAACTATAAATGATTTGATGCTAAAAGCCAAGAAAGGAAGATCTAACCATGAAAGACCCAAAGTTAAATGAGTACCTATAGCAAACCCTTCTTTCTTGTAGGTATGTCTCCATACAAGAGTTAGGAGCAAAAGATGGTATCTTGATAGTGGATGTGTTAAGATCAATTTGGCACTAAGAGGAGGGGGGGGGGGGGGGTGAATTAGTGCAAGATTGAAAGTACTTGATTCGAAACCTTTCTTACGAAAAAGAAAATCAAAAGCGCCTTTTTGTATTTCGTTGGAACTGATTAAGAAAATAATTTAAGAGAAAGTCATGAAATGATGCTTTGTGTCTTTCTTTAAACTAGTTAAGAGCAATTAAAAGTAGTAAATAAAAACTAGTTAAGAGCAATTAAAAGCAGTAAATAAGGCAAGAATAGAGAACTCACAAATTTATAGTGGTTCAGCCTCAACCTGGCATACGTTAACTCCCCGAGTCCTCTTCTCCGAGGTCCATTGGTGTCCACTATTAATCTTCTTTGGGTGAAGATCAAACCTTTACAATTCCTACTCTCTTTTTCAAATGCTTAGAAGAGGAACCTTAGAAACTTACAAAAGAGACTTTACAAGAATACACTTCTTCGCCTCACTCCCTCGCCCCTTTTCTTTTTCTTACAACTTTAGCACACTATTTTTTACAGAATTTCTAACCCAAAGTGTTGTGCTAAATATAAGAAATCTTGGGATATTTGTAGACCCTACAATTGGCTTCATAAATGGAGTCAAAAATTCAAACATATCCTGAAAATTCATGTATGGGCGGTACAACCATCAGTGTTGGCAATACAACGGTCGAAAGCCACCTTAAAAATAGGGTAACAGTGGTACAACCATCGACTTGGGTGGTACGATCACCGCCTGGGCTGTATGACCGTTGCCCATCGGTAGTACAACCACCGAGAATCCCATAAAAGTACCTTTCTTCATATTTTTGCATACCCAAATTGTACATTCAGTTGACCCCTTCCCAGGTCAACCAAATAAGCTCACCCTGAGCTTAATCCAAACCCCAAGTGGACCCGGTTTGCCTCATTTAAGTTAATTTAGATTTCTTCTAAATCTAATTCAAGTATGACTCAAACTTAACTAATGCTAACTATGACTAATCAATTACAACAAATGTGACCATCAAGTCCAATAAGATAACTCTCGTCAAGCTTTTTAACAACCCCAATGATCTTATGACGAGTCTCTTAGTCTTCCTCTAGCGAACTCCCGACGCCTTCCTAATAAGCTCTTGATCACTTTTGGCGAGCTCTTGGCGAACTCCCGACAAGCTCCCGATACTTTCAGTGAGCTTCTGACGAACTCCCGACAAGCTCTCGATACCTTCGGTGAGCTTCCAGCAAACTCCCAACAAGCTCTTGATACCTTCGGCAAGCTTCTAGCAAGTCTCTCGACGAGTTCCCACTGCATCGTTCGAACCCCGACCTAATGCTCGGTCTTAACTCTGGCCCAACATTTGATTGTAATTCTCTCTCTATCGTAGTTAATCATACATCAATCATCTCTAACCCACATGTTAGATCAATAACCCATCAATTGATTTAATCATCAAAATTTAAAATTCAATAATCTCTCCATTTTTGATGATGACAATTAATTGATGACGGGAGTTAAAACCTTACTCCCCCTAAATCCATGTCATAATTCAAATAAGGAAAACTTAAATCCAAGAGAATCAAACACTCTTGAATTCAAGTATCATATCATTCATTTATCAAATTTTGAAATGATATACCATGAAATTCAAAATCATTAAATCATTAATGATACATAATATTAATTTCAACTAATAATGAATTATCAAATTTTCAAGGATATTCCTAGAATTTCAAAAATTCATGCAAAATTTTCTTATAACATTAATTTCAACCAACAAATCATGAATCATTAAATTTTCAAGAATTTTAAAATTTATGCATTAGTCATACAATGAATTCAAAATTTCTTTTCTTTAAGAAGGAATGCTATTTTCTTCCCCTTTGTCATACATGTATCATTTTTCATGCTATTTCTTCTCTTTTGTCATATATGTATCATTTTTAATATTTGTATTATCAATATGCTATGTCTCTCCCTTTGTCATCAATAAAAGGAGGTGAAATAATGATCAAATAATTTCATGATACATAAACTCATCATGTGTCAAATTTTCATATTTTTATAAAATAAATATTAATTAAATATTTAATACTTCATTTCTCACCCTTAGTAAAATAGGATAAAAACATAATTTTTCCATGAAAATTTTTCTTCCCTTTTTGTAAAAAGAAAGAAGTAGAAATAATGGGGGGGGGGGGTGGGGGGGGGGGGGGGGGGGGGGGGGGGGGGGGGGGGGGGGGGGGTGAAATCAAAGATCCAAGCATTTAGTGTCCCAAATATATTAAATGGGGGGAGGGGGGTACATTAAAAAATATTCATATAAGGTCTATGATTCGAAATAAAGTCTCATCACAAAAAAAATCTTGAATTCCCCTATTATAAATGTCAATTTTAATGAGAATCATTTTGAAGGTGAGCTCAAAAATTCGAGAAATCTAAGAGCTACTCACGCATTCATCTTTTGTAATCTTCAAACATGAATAGCAAATCATGTATTTTGAAGACCATCTCATGTAAATTTTGATAAGAAGCTCAATTTGTAAAGGTCAAGAAATCCAAAGGAAAATATGATAGTAAATCAGGCTCAAATTGTAAATCATGCATTTCGCATACATTTAGAAAATTTAAAATTCTAAATTTTTTTCTAAGCAATTTTTCCCTCATTCAATGTTATAAGATTCATCATATCCAATTTTCTTTTAATTATATTGATAATTTTATTTCCCCTTTGGTCATTGTAAAGAAAAGGAATATGATAGTATAATTTTTCTTTTTACATCTATGTTCTAATTACACGGTAAAATATAAGAGTATCATGTCATCAAAATTGAAAGTTCCAATCTAAAAGACATGATTTAATAAATTTGTCTCTCCCCTTTTTATTTCAACATAAGTAATCAAGTAAACTTATGTATTTAAAATTTCAAGTAAAATAGAAATCAAATCATGCAAATCTCATAGTTTAGCATTGCTCTTCATTTAATAGTTTAGTAAAAATATTTGCTAATTGATGTTTAGTATCAATAAATTCTAAAAGATATGTCATGATTGTTCATATGATCCCCAATAAAGTGATGTCTAATATCAAATAATTTTAAAGGGTTGTATGCACCACAAAAACATCAAAAAGTACTTTTTGTATCAAAATTACATGTCATAAGAGAATACATCATAAGAGTGCGATCAGTACAATATATCAAATTCCTCCAATTTCTTTCTTAGTTCTTAAACAATTATTCAGGTGGTGGTAATCCGAAGTACCTAGATAAAGCATCAAGTTGTTGACAAATTTGTTGTATCTCAATCATTAATTGATCTTGATGTAGTTTAATTCGATCTAGTTGGGTCACAATGGAGATGTCAAATGATAAGGGTGTTGGCTGCTTCATAGGTGCTACCTCAAAGGGACTAATAGGAGGAGATAGACTTCCCTTAAGGATAGGTGTTTGAAGTTCTGGCTTAGGTGAGGGAGGATCAGTTCTCCTAGGCAATCTAGTCCAAATACTATTTCTTACAATGCACCTTAATCTTCTTAAGAGGTTTCCATTAATGACATTGTATCTATCTAACTTTATAATTTCCTCATTTGGTAGAATAGCTATGTCATGTGCATGTATCAATCTAGTTATTAATCCATCATATGGAAGCATCATATCTTTAGTTGAAAGTTTAATCATGTTTTGCCTCAACAAATATCCAAAATAATAATCATGTCCTTTCATTATCCAATTCATATTACCTAGTTCCATTTGGTTAATTTCGTTATGATGAAATTGTTTAGGAAGTAGAATACTAATTACTATGTGATGTAGTACTTTTGTATTGAAAGGTAGCATATGCTCATAACTTTTAAGAACAATAGATAGATTTAGGTTACTAAAGATAGTACCTAGGGCTTTAGAGTGAGTTACTCCTATTGAATCCATGTCCCATTGTCCTCTAAAGTAGCAACCATTTCTTTTTTTAGGGATACCTATGAGATTGCAAATTAAATCATCTATAATATCTATATGATGCTCTAAGAGATATGTAGATACCCTATCTTTGTCATCTACATGCAAGTTGTTGTAGAATAATCTAACAAGTTCAAGATAAATGGGTTCATTCATTTGAAGAATGGGTAGGGCATCTAAGTTAGCAAACTATTGGATTGGTTCCAAATCTCTTAAGTCTTCTAGATCAACATATTTACCCTTATGAACACTTCTAAACTTAAGAGTTGAGAATTTATGGGATCATAGGTTTCATCTAATCTCATCTTTCCTTTGTCCCTTAAAGATCTTCTAGGGGCCATTTGAACTAAATATATTACAAGTAAAATGTACGATCAAAGAATGGATTGAGAGAAGAATTTTGATAGTTACCTTTGTTTTGATCTTCTAGAGATGGAGATTGATCCTTAGTTTTGATGAATAGAGGGCTTTCTCTTGTGTTTCTAAAGGAGAAGCAAAGGGAAAGAGAGGTGGAGAGGGTCTTCGAAAGGTGTGGACAGGTTTAGGGTCGGTTCCATCGCCGGCCCTAAGTTGGATTTATCTAGGCAAGGTTTCGATCGGTGGAATCGCCAATTGAGCGGTTCAACCGAGTGTATTCTGGCGGTCCAAACGCCAGACCAGCGGTGCCACTACTGTACACCCCCCGTTTTTTATTTTTAAGAAAATTATACGTGCAATAAACCACCCAATTTAATGATCATCAATATTGCTTAAACTGATATTCAATCATCAAAATCTATTTTTCATAAATTTTAATAATTTTTCATTAAGAACAATTTAGGTTCTATAGTTCTACTAACATACTTTAGTCATGCATCATCAATCAAAATTCATTGTAAGACAATCAACCATTAAAAGTTTTGTTGTCAAGAATTTTTACTCTATGTATTATAGTTATCGTTGTTTAGGCTAGAGAGCTTGAAGAAATGTTTAGATGTTAATCCATTATTTAATGCTCCTAGCCTTAGTTTGGAGACAATCTTACGAGAAAGATGGTTTTAATTTAGATATCCACTTTACTTTGGGTCCTTCGTGAAGAACTTTACCTATCTTATCTAACGGTTTTTGGTTGTTTATGGTTAATTTAGAAACCCAAATTAAATTGTGTGGACTATATTTTCAAAATGAACATTTATAGGTTTTATGTCCTAATTTTTAGCAAAAGTTATATTTAATTTTTGATGACAAGTTTAGAGTGGGTCCTTTAACGAAGATAGTTGGCTTTTGTTGAATGTTGCCAACAAAGCCTGTACCTTCTTTCCTATTAACATGACCTTTACTTGCAATATCATGTTTAGGAATTTATTCTCTATTTTAATTTTTTTCTAAAGTTTATTTTAACATGATATTTTTCTTTTTAACTTCTTTTAACGTTTAACATTTAGAGCAAAAATTATGTGATGGTGAAGCATCATGCATTTGTTCAAATTTACTAACTAAATAATCATGCTCTTTCTTAAGTAATTTATAAGATAATAATTTTTTTAAACTCAACATAAAGTTCATGAAACATATTCAATAATTTAGTAAATGAAATATTTGAAGACTCACTTACCTCGTCATAGATGAGCTTGAGTCATCCCAAGTCACCGAAAGAGCCTTCTTCTTATGCGGTGCCTTCTTCTTTAATTGAGGACATTCATTTTTGAAATGTCACAGCTTCTTATATTCAATATTGTCCCTTTTTTGTTCATTTTTATTTTTATAATTTATGTTCTTTTTCAAAAAAAAAATATTTTTTTGGATAATAGTGCAATGTCATTGTCCTCATCACTCAAGGTTTCACTTAAGGAGTCATATATAGTTTTCAGTGCTAAATCCTTCCTGTTCTTTAGAAGAGGTGCATCAAGTTCGTCATGAGCTTTACAACTCAGTTCATAAGTCATAAGAGATCCAATAAGTTCTTCAAGAGAAAAGTTATTAAGATCTTTAGCCTATTGTATTGCAGTTACTTTATGATCCCAACTTTTAGGAAGGGATCTTAATATTTTACTAACAACTTTTAGGAAGGGATCTTAGAAAAATATTTACCAAAAGCTTTTAGACCATTGACGACATCCATGAAATGATTGTACATATCTCTAATAGACTCACTTGGTTTTATTCTAAATAATTCATAATTATGAAATAAAATATCAATTTTAAACTCCTTGACTCTACGCCTTCGTGTGTGATTTCAAGTGTATGCCAAATATCATAAGCATGATCATAAATAAAAACTTGATTAAATTCATTCTTATCAAGTGCATAAAATAAGGCATTCATTGCCTTTGCATTTAACAAAAAAACTTCTTTTTTTCAAAATCATTCCATTCATTCATGGATTTAGAAGATTTTTCGAAACTGTTCTCAACAATGTGCCATAACTCAAAATCCATGAAAATAAAAAAATAAGTATTCTAGTTTTCCAATATATGTAATTCACCTCATTGAACATGGGAGGACGTGCAATAGAATGTCCCTCGCTTATGTCAAACGAAGCTATCTACTCAGATTTTTAGTCCAATGAGCAGAACGTGACTCTGATACCAATTGTTACAATCAATTTGACACTAAGAGAGGAGGGGGGGGGGGGGGGGGGGGGTGAGTTAGTGCAAGAGTGGAAGTACTTGATTCGAAAACCTTGCTTACGAAAAAGAAAATCGATAGTGCCTTTTTGTATTTTGTTGGAAATGATTAAAAAAATAATTTAAGAGAAAGTCATGAAATGATGTTCGTATCTTTCTTTAAACTAGTTACAATCAATTAAAAGCAGTAAATAAGGCAAGAATATAGAACTCACAAATTTATACTGGTTCGGCCTCAACCTGGCCTACGTCCACTCCTCGAGTCCTCTTCTCCGAGGTCCATCGATGTTCACTATCAATCTTCTTTGGGTGAAGATCAAATCCTTACACTTCTCACTCTCTTTTTCATATGAAGGAACCTTACAAACATACAGGGGAGACTTTACAAGAATACACTTTTTCTCCTTACTCCCTTGTCTCTTTTCTTTTTCTTACAATTTTAATACACTATTTTTCACTGAATTTCTAACACAAAGTATTGTATTAAATACAAGAAATCTTGGGATATTTATAGACCCCAATTAGGCTTCAAAAATAGAGCCAAAAATTCAACATATCTGAAAAAATCGAGTACGAGCGGTACAACCACCGATGCTAGCCGTACAACCACCGAAAGCCACCCTGAAAATAGGGTGACGGTGGTACAACCGTTGAACTGGGTGGTACGATCGTCGCTTGGGCGGTATGACCACCGCCCATCGGCGGTACAACCATGAAAAATCCTACAAAAGTATATTTCTCCATACTTTTGCATCCCCGACTTATACCGTCAATTGGCCCCTTCCCAGGTCAACCAAATGAGCTCAATCCAAACCCAAAGTGGACTTGGTTTGCCTCACTTGAGTTAATTTAGATTTCTTCCAAATCTAATTCAAGTAGGACTCAGACCTAACTGATGCTAACTACGACTAATCAATTACAACCAATGATCCCTCTTAATTCCCAGCAAGATTTTTGGTAACCCCCATGATCTTCTGACGAGTCTCTTGGTCTTCCTATGGCGAACTCTCGATGCCTTCCTGATAAGCTCCTGATCACCTTCGACGAGCTCCCGACAAGCTCCCGATACCTTCGACGAGCATCCGGTGAACTCCTGGCAAGCTCTCGATACCTTCAGCAAGCTTCTGGTGAAATACCTTCGGCAAGCTTCCGGCGAGTCTCTCAGCAAGTTCCCACTACATCGTCCGAACCCCGACCCGATGTCCGGACTTAACTCTAACCCAACATTTGATTGTAATTCTCTCTCTATCGTAGTTAATCCTACATCAATCATCTCTAACACACATGTTAAATCAATATTCATCAATTGATTTTATCATCAAAATTTCTAGATTCAACAGGATGCTCAAGATATATGACCTGAGATTCAATACAATTCTCAAAGCTCACTAGTTGAGACGGAGGAGATGTTACCTTTGGAGATAACAACAAAGAAAAGATTATCGACATTAAAAATTGATCACAAAGGAAGATGTTCAATTAGTAGATGGTTTAAAACATAATTTATTAAACATAAGTCAATTATGTGATAGGGGATATAATATTAAATTTAAGTCTAATGCTTAAATCATAGAAATGCTAAATAAGAATCAATCTATGATTGCTCTAAGGAGTAATAATGTTTATACTATTGATCTTGATGTTTTTCATAATGAAACTTATTGTTCATTTCTAAACAATGATGCATGGCTTTGACAAAGAAGATTAGGATATGTAAGTATGAAATTAATTTCATAAATTAGAACTAAATAACTTTATTTATTTTTTAATTTTATAGGAATCTATCCATGTTGTTTCAATAAATTTTTCGAAGGTAAGAAAAATGATTTTGATAATAATTTTTGAATATTATTTGAAAAAAAGTTTTCTTCTCCCCAAAGTAACTTAGATACATTTACTTCGAAAGAAACTTTATCCAAGGAATGGAAATATATAGATGCACATCATAAAGAGTAATTATTTGAGATATATCAAAAGGTATTCAAACTCACTCTTCGTTAAAACAATTTTATTTAAATATATAAATCAAGATCTTTTGCTATTTGTTCTCATATGATTCTTATTTTTTTATTAAAGAGGAGATTTTTTTCAATGAATCATGATCTTTCACTTGACTTCCTGATATTTCTAACTTGAGATCTATCTTGTATGAATCAAGAATTTTTACTAATTAGTTTCCTATGATTCTTTTTGCTAAAGAGAAAACTTATCCAATCAAATCATGATCCTTCACTTAACTTCTCGATATTCATGATTTGAGATTTATTTTGTATTCAATCTCCTATGATTTCGCTAATGACTAAGAAGGAGATTATCCAAAAAAATCATGATTTGACTTCTTGATATTTACAACTTTAGATTTATCCTATATGAATTAGGAACTTTTACTATTTGTTCTCCTATGATTCTTTATTTTCATGAATGACCAAGATGGAGATTTATCCAAATAAATCATGATCTTTCACTTGACTTCTCGATATTTATATCTTTAGATTTGATTAAAGAGGATATTCATCCGAATGAATCATTATCTTGTTTATTGATGTGAGATTTATTTCATATGACTCCTTTATATTTATGACTTATATACTCTATCATCAATTGACCTCTCATGATTTATACTTATCTTCGATATTAATATCCTTCATGTTATGATATCAAAGTAGTTTTACAATTAAAATTTTAATGTAAAGGGAGAGTAGCAGCATCATAATATCATAACATCCTTCTCTTCTTTTTTATGATAACAAAGGGAGAGAGAAGTAATAGCTTATATATTTTTTCCTTTTCTTGATGATAAAATATGAGAAATAATAATAACTTTTTGATGAGGGTAGCAACTATGTTGCACTTTTATACATGTATTTGATGAGATGTATAACTTTTTTGATATTTTAACTATGGATATGATGTGATTATTTAATTGAAATTATGTATATGATTTTTGCATTGATTACTATTAAAAATCACTATGATTTCAGATTAAAATTGTTTCGATTTAAATTCAAATAGTAGCATTAAAAAGTTATCATTTTTTGAATTCGAGTTCATTATAGTATTTCAAAATGACATATAGACAGGGGGAGTTTAGTTAAAACTCCGTCATCAATTAATTGTCATCATCAAAAAGAGGGAGATTGTTGATCCCAGATTTTGATAATGAAATCAATTGATGAATTTATGGACTAATATGCTTTTAAGATAAGTGACATAGGAAAAACTTCAATCATGGACTTAAACTATCGGAGTGCAAATTGTTGAAGCAAGAGAATCAAGCATTGGGTTGGGTAAAGCATCATGTTAGAGATTGGATGTTGGATCAGAGATTGGTCGATGTGCCAAATAATGGACTTTATACCATGAGTTCGAGCATTGGGACATAAGGATCGGGTATTGCGCCAAAAGATCAGATGTTGTAGGAAGTCAACATACCGATAGATCGAGTGATACGTCGAAGGAAAGGATGATGTGCCAGAGGTTCAAACAAAATGCTAAATGAACAAATGACATGTCGAATTGCTAGACAACCTGATGAAGGCTTCGTAATTATAATTAGAGTGGTTAAATTTTGATCATGGTCATCTCGAGTCAATGAGTTGGTATTAGGCTGAAACCATGCCAACTTAATTAGGAGTCTATTGAGTCTGAACCATGGATGAATTAGGCCTATAGAATGCCTATTTGGTGACTTGAAGCAGGCCAGGCGGTGGTATCGCCAGGCCCAAGCGGTGGTATTGCCAAGCCCAAGCGATGGTATCGCTAGGCCCAGGCAGTGTTTTATGCTGTTTTGAGACTTTCGACAGTAGTACCCGCTCATGACCAGTGGTGGTACCACCCAAGCGACAATGGTACTGCCTAGGCCAGTGGTGGTACTGTCAGAGACCATATTCTCGGGCTTTGTTCAGCAAGAGTACCGCCTAACAACAGCGGTACCACCAATACCTCAAAAACTCAAAGATTTAAATTTTTTGCTCTATTTTTGAAGCTTTTGGGAATCTATAAATACCCCAATCATTCTTGTTTAATGCTAGAATAAACAAGAAAGAATTTTTGAGGTTAAAGTGTGTTGGGAAAAAAACTATAGAATGCGGAATAATATCTTTCCCTCTTTGTGTATCAAAATGGGATTCTCACCAAACTTACTAACTTGTTACCAAAAGATAAATATTAACCAGAGTAAGGTAATACATTATCCACAAAATGAGATACTAAATTTTAACATGAAAAACCCAAAGCGGGAAAAACCACAGGATCGTAGTCCACTTAACTTCCACTAGCACTACTATTGATAACAGGTTTATAATGAAGCTTCTCTAGATAACTAGAGGATCACCATAACATCAAGAATATATATCTTGGTTTACAAATGATATAGCATCATCAAACTATATGGATCTCACAATAGAAAAATATCAAATCTCACCAAGTGGGTATTGCAAGAAACCATCATAGAGAGGATAGATTATAAATCAATACCGTTATGATTGTAAAGCTTGTTGCAAGGATTCTCTGTAAAAGATTTGGGCTAAATCTGAAAAAGTTTCACTGTTCGATCTTGCCAAAGCTCTCTCTCTCCCTATTCTTTCCTTTCTCTTTCTCCTCACTGTTCTCTGTTTTCTACCACTGCCGACTGCAACATACTACCCGCACAGCACACACCTCCACTTAGGGTTTTCTAACTTTACTTATTTTTTTATTTTTAAATTTGACTGGTCCAAGCCCACCTATATGCTGGACCTAACAATTCTCCCCCTTCAACTCATATAGTGGGATGTACTAAGCCCGCTCTCTATCTATATGCTTTTAGTTTCTCTTTAGGCAAGGACTTTGTCAACATATCTGAACCGTTCTCATCAGTATGCACTTTTTCTAGGTATAATTCTTTCATCTCAAGCACATCACGAATCCAATGATATTTTACATCAATATGCTTGGATCTAGAATGATATGTTGAATTCTTGGAGAGGTGGATGGCACTCTGACTGTCACAGTAAACAGTGTATCCTTCTTGTTTTAAACCCAATTTCTGTAGAAAATTTTTCATCCATAAAACTTCCTTACAAGCTTCAGTAATTGCTATATATTCTGCTTCTGTGGTTGATAGAGCAACACAATTCTATAATTTAGATTGCCAAGAGACTGCTCCCCCTGCAAAAGTCATCAAGAACCCTGAAGTGAATTTCCTGGAATTAATATCACCAGCCATGTCTGCATCTGTGTAATTCTCTAGCACAGGTTTACCAATGCCAAAACATAAACACAACCTGGTAGTACCTCTTAAATATCTTAAGATCTATTTTACTATGCCCAATGTTTCTTACCAGGATTAGAGAGAAATCAGCTGACAACTCCAACTGCATAAGCTATATCTGGCCTAATGCAAACCATAGCATACATCAAACTGCCTACTGCTGATGAGTAAGGCACTTTGGACATTTCTTTTTCTTTCTCACCTGTAGGACATTGTTTTGAACTCAGCTTGAAATGACCTGCAAGTGGAGAACAAACTGGTTTGGCATTATTCATGTTAAATCTTTCAATAACCTTTTCAATGTAGGTCTCTTGAGATAACCAAATCTTTCTATTCTTCCTATCACGAAGAATCTTCATGTCAAGAATTTGTCTTGCCGATCCTAAGTATTTCATAGCAAAAGACTTACTTAGTTCCCTCTTAAGCTTCTCAATTTTACCAGCATCATGGCCAACAATCAGCATATAATCAACATATAGCAGGAGAATAATGTAATCATCATCTTAAAACTTCTTCGTAAACACACAATGATCATATGTGGTTTTATTATACCCTTGGCTCATCATAAAAGAATTAAACTTCTTGTACCACTATTTAGGTGCATGTTTGAGTCCATATAAATTTTTATTAAGCTTACACACTAGATTTTCTTTTTCTTTGACTTTGAAACCTTCTGATTGCTCCATATAAATTTCTTCTTCTAAGTCCCCATGTAAAAATACAGTTTTTACATCAAGTTGCTTTACTTCTAAATTCAAGCGGGTAGCTAAACCAAGAACAACTCGGATAGAAGACATTTTCACTACAGGAGAAAATATTTTTTCAAAATCAATACTCATTTTCTGTCTGAATCCTTTTACAACTAACTATGTCTTATATCTTTGTTGTGAGCTATTATTTTCAGTCTTTAATTTATAAACTCATTTATTCTTGAGAGCTTTCTTCCCTGTAGGCAACTTTACTAAGTCATAGGTGTGGTTTTCAAGCAAGGATTTTATCTCTTCTTGCATGACTTTAACCCACTCATTCTTATGCTCATGTAGAATAGCTTCTTGGTAAGTTTCTAATTCTCCACTGTCAGTCAACATAACATACTTATGTGGAGGATATCTTGTAGATGGTCTTCACTCTCTTGTAGATCTTCTCAGTGGATCTCATCTGGTGGTGGAGGTGCTTGCTCAGTCTGTTCAGTTGGATCAACTTCATCAATTGTAGAAGTATCATCACTAACATTCTCACCACCATCTTCTTGTCCATCTTCCCCTTGATCATCATGAACTATAGGTGGAGGACCTGGGCTCAAACTCCAAGGAGTATAAACAGAGGTATTTTGTTTCTCAATATTATCACCATCTTCAAATAATTGGTCTTCAAGAAACATGATATCTCTGCTTTTGATAATCTTTTTATTCACTGGATCCCATAATCTGTACCCAAACTCTTCATGACCATAGTCCAAGAAAATACATGCTTTTGCCTTATTATCAAACTTGGATCTCTCATCTTTAGGAATATGAACAAATGTTTTACACCCAAAGACTCTTAAGTGATCATATGATACATCTTTCCCTTTCCATACTCTCTCTAGAACATCACAATTCAGAGGAACTGATGGAGAAAGATTTATCAAATCAACTGTAGTTCTCATAGCCTCCCTCCAAAAGACTTAGGTAACTTGGCATGGGAAAACATGCACCTAATCCTTTCTTCAATAGTTTTGTTCATCCTTTCTGCCACACCCGTTTTGCTGAGGAGTTTTAGGAACTATCTTCTCAATTCTGATACCATGAAACCTGCAATAATTTTCAAAAGGACCCCTGTACTCACCACCATTATCTGCTCGAACACACTTCAGTTTTCTCCCTGTTTTTCTTTCAACACTGGCATGAAACTCTTTGAAAACATTGAGTACCTAGTCTTTAGATTTCAAAGCAAAAGCTCAAACTTTTCTAGAATGGTCATCAATAAAAGTAACAAAATAAAGAGTATCTCTAAGAGTTCTAGTTTGCATAGTACAGACATCAGTGTGAATCAAATCAATGACATTTAATTTTCTAGATGATGGATAAGAATGAAAGGCAACTCTATGTGTTTTTCCGGCTAAGCAATGATCATAAGTTTTAAGAGATATACCTTGTACCTTTGGTAAGAACTACTTTTTAGCAAGAGTTTGAAGTCCCTTCTCGCTGATATGACCAAGCCTTTTATGCCAAAGATCTATACTTTCATCCTTTTGGATTGCATTAATCTCTCCTTTGTGTAGCTTAGCCTCCGTAACATAAAATGAGTTCTGCTTCTTTCCTCTTGCCACAACCAGAGAACCTTTAGTGAGCTTCCATTTGCTTTCACCAAAATAGTACATAAACCCCTCATCATCAAGTTTTCCTATAGATATCAAGTTTAGACGAATATCCGAAACATGTCTTACATCTTTGAGTATCAATTTGCTCCCATTATTGGTCTCCAAACAAATATATCCAATACCTACAATCTTAGATATACCACTGTTTCCCATTTTGACATTGTCAAAATCACCAGTAGTGTAAGATCTAAAGAAATCACCATGAGAAGTAACATGAAAAGAAGCACCAGAGTCAATTACCCAGTTACTGTCTTGAGCTACAAGATTAACACATCCATCATCATAAATAATAATAATATAACCTTCAGCAGCAACTGTATTAGTCTCTTTTTCATTTTTGTTTCATTCATTTTGTTTTCTCTTCCAGAACCTACACTCTTTCTTCATATGACCTGGCCTGTTATAATGAAAACACTTGATATCTCTTCTGGACTTGGATCTTCCTCTATAACCATATGAATTTCTGCTATGACTTCTTCCACGTCGTTCTTATTTTTCAATAGCAAGTGCACCAGAAGAAGATTCTCCTTGTTCTTTCCTTCTGACATCTTCATTTAGCAAACTATCTTTAACCATATCTATAGTTAGAGTCCCCTTTGGTGTGGAGTTAGAAATTATCACCATATATGTTTCCCAACTTTCTGGTAAAGAGCTGAGGAGTAGCTGTCCTTGCATCTCATCATCTAGATTCATTTTCATAGTAACTAACTTGTTTGCAAGACTTTGAAACAGACTTATATGCTCAATAATATTACCACTATCTTTATACTTTAAATTGACAAGTCTTTTGAGGAAAGAAATTTCATTTCCCACTATTTTCTTTGCAAAGAGATTTTCTAACCTTTGCCAAACAACATCAGCTCTGGTTTCATCAGAAATGTGCTCATGCATATTTATATCCATCCATCTTCTAATATATGCAATGGCCTTTTTGTGTTGTACCTCCCATTCGTTATCATCCATAGTAGAAAGTTTTACTTTAACTTTGATTGGCTTATACAGATCTTTGCGATAGAGCAAATTTTCCATCATACGCTTCCAAGTTGAATAGTTCGATGAGTTCAATTTAATCATATCATCTGACTCTTCCATTTCAATCACACAAGAAAAGTTGCATGAAATAACCTGTGCTCTGATACTACTTGTTTTGAAATAACTATAGAATGCAGAATAATATCTTTCCCTCTTTGTGTATCAAAATGAGATTCTCACCAAACTTACCAACTTGTTACTAAAAGATAAATATTAACTAGAGCAAGGTAATAAATCATCCATAAAATGAGATACAAAATTTTAACGTGAAAAAACCAAAGCGGAAAAAATCACGGGACCGTAGTCCACTTAATTTCCACTATCACCACTATTGATAATAGGTTTACAATGAAGTTTCTCTATACAACTAGAGGATCATCATAACATCAATAATATATATCTTGGTTTACAAATGACAAACTATATGGATCTCATAATAGAAAAATATCAAATCTCACCAAGTGGGTATTGCAGGAAACCATCATAGAGAGGATAGATTATAAATCAATACTATTATGATTGTAGAGCTTGCTGCAAGGATTCTTCGTATAAGATTTGGGCCAAATATGAAAAAGTTTCACCGTTCGATCTTGCCAAAACTCTCTCTCTCCCTATTCTTTCCTTTCTCTTTCTCCTCACTGTTCTATGTTTTATGCTGTCGCATACTGCAACTTACTACCCGCACAGCACACACCTCCGCTTAGGGTTTTCTAACTTTATTTATTACTTTTTTTTTTAAATTTGATTGGTCCAAGCCCATATGACGCAACAAAGTATTATAAACTCTCTTTGATCATTGGTTGAGTCTCATCATCCTTCTTAAGTTTAAAAGTGATTTTAAGTTTTAGGAGGGTTGAGGTCTCTTGTAAAAAAGAGGTGTAAATGTTATATCATAAACCTGTTAAAAGGAGATAAGATGTACATGTTCTCTTGAGTTTGTTAAAAGGAGAAGGGTTGTAACAAAGGTTGTTGAATTTCGTCCGTTGAAAAAAAGATTGGTAGTGAAAGCTGATGACCTCAAGGGAAGAGAAATTAGGAGTGTACATAGGTCTAGAAGACCGAACCACTATAAATCGATTTATTTATTTTTACTTTTGCTTTGTCATTGTATATTGATTTAATTACTCACTATCCTTATTTATACTTTTATTTAAATATATTTTCGATACTAATTTGATAAATTAGATTTATTTAACATATCATTAATTCATCCCCCTCCCTTTCTTAGTACGATCCTAACAAAGAGGGGCACTAACATCAGGTGAAACAGCTTCTCATCGATGAGGAGATATTACTTCATAGCGAGGAAGGAATGATAAATCTTGTTCTAAGGTAAGAGCTCTCATACTACGTATGATTACAAAAACTTTATAAGAATTTAGGAGTATAATCTCTATTTATACATATCAGATAAAGAAGATTCCCTCGGGAGATTGTCCGAGTTGGGCGCCTTCGCCATTTACTTTTGTAGCCTACCTGTTGGTCTCGACTTGTGTCTTTTCCCCCACCTTTTTGTTTCTTTTCCCCCACCTTTTCGTGCCCTCCTTGCTATTATTCTAATGTATTGTCTGTCATTGTACAGAGGACCCTTTTTGACCCACTGCCCAGTGGCCACTACAGAAGGAAGAAGCATCGCCTCTATATATCAGTCGGAAGTGGCTTCCGGTTTCCACCCACTTACATCCACTCTCTCTCTCTCTCTCTCTCTCTCTCTCTCTCTCTCTCTCTCTCTTATATATCAGTCGGAAGTGGCTTCCGGTTTCCACCCACTTACATACTCTCTCTCTCTATCATCCCGATCCACACATGGGCGGTGGCAGTAGTGACGCTTTCTTCACATTCCTTCTCTTCCTTGTGATGTCTTCAGTTGCGGCTTGTGATAGGTGTGTGCATCAGTCCAAGGCAGCCTATTTCTCCTCTTCTGCTATCTCTGGTATGTATGCACTGGCCCCGTTGATGTACTGCTTCAGAATCTGAATCGTGGCTTAAATTCGATTGGTTTTGTCTGTGATCTCCTGCAGCTGGAGCTTGTGGATATGGCTCCATGGCTCTGGGCTTCGATGGCGGCTATGTCGCAGCTGGGAGCTCCGCCATTCACAGAGGGGGCGTTGGCTGTGGAGCATGCTTCCAGGTTAGGTTAGAGATGAAGATGATCTAGACATTGATGTGGATCCAATTACTTCTGTTTTGGAGGTAATCATGTATGACTGAGCTTTCTTTTCTTCGCCACACAGATCAGATGCAAGAACACAGCACTCTGCAGCAACGGAGGAGTGAAGGTGATCCTGACAGACCTCAACAAGAGCAATACGACCGATTTCGTGCTCAGCGGCCCTGCTTTCACGGCCATGGCACGAAATGGCAAGGCTCAAGATCTCAAGAAACTTGGCATCTCGGATGTGGAGTACAAGAGGTAAAAAGATCCTTCCCTCCTCATCTGCATTGACAGCTGCCTAAAACTCTGTAGACCCCATTCCCAGGAAAGTTAGGTCCATCCTACTTCCTCTCTCAATCTCACATGGAATTTGCACCCAAATGAGTCATCTCAGCTCTGGACAGTGTGCTGCATGTGCTTACCTCTCCATGATTAAGCAGGATTCCCTGCGAGTACAAGAACCACAACCTATCGATCAGGGTGGAAGAGAACAGCAAAAGTCCCAACTATTTGGCCATCAAGTTCCTGTACCAGGGCGGTCAGACTGACATACTGGCAGTGGATGTGGCTCAGGTAATGTTGGTTTCCGATACCATTATACTCCATGCGGTGGTGGTGGTGGTGGTGACGATGCTCTTTCTCTTGGAACTGGCGTAGGTCGGGTCATCGAACTGGCGGTTCATGAGCCGGGACTACGGTCCGGTTTGGAGCATTAGTCGGGCGCCGGCCGGACCGCTGCAGCTCCGGGTTGTGGTGACGGGCGGCTATGACGGCAAGTGGGTGTGGGCGCCGAAGCCGGTCCTGCCGGCCGAGTGGAGAACCGGGTCGATCTACGACACGGGCGTTCAGATCACCGACGTCGCCCAAGAAGGCTGCTTCCCTTGTGATACACAAGACTGGAGCTGATACAAGAATCCTGTCCCTTTCTTCTTCTTCTTCTTCTTTTTCTTCTTCTTCTTACTTCAGGGGGACTAACCTAAAGGAGATTGCAATGCTTGTTTCCTTATACACGTTCATGTGTTTTTTGCGAAGATAAAAACAAGGCGCCAAGATTTGACGCAGGAAAAATCTGGTTAGAAAATGACTTTGCTGTCTGCAGATCTCGTAGATTATACATATAGCCTTCTGTTCTTACTTCAAACTCCGCTACTGTGTGCATGTGAAGACCTACAAGTGGGTTAGCTAAATAGCTTTGGAAGTTTCTTGGACACGCGTGGTGGTCCGCCATACAAGTCACTTGTAGTGGGTGTTCTTGTAGTTAACCTAATGACCACTGCATGTGATGGAGGAAGACAAAAGGGTGTGCAGGTCACACAAAGTCATGCATACTCGTAGCCACACACCTACCATTTCTTTCTTGTTGGCTTGGATGCTCATCTCTCAACAACTGATGGTACAAATGATGGAATCTTGAACTCAGATTTCACCAGGTTTCTGGAACTTGATGGTGGCGGCGAGGAGTAGAGTAGATTCTTGGATAACTCAGTTTGCATCCGGATCCCAATTTTGCAAGTGGATTTGGAGAGGGAAAAAAGATGGAAGGGGACCCCGACCACGAATGCATTATCCAATTTGATGCGAAGAGGCTAAACATTAGGGATATGTATGGATATTTAAGGACCCATCATAATAGAGGAGTCACCAACTTTGGTCCTCATCTTCCTTCGATAGAGATTTGTGAACAGCTGAGAGGATAGCTGCTAAACATTTGTGGCTACATTGAGCCTAACCATGAACAGCTTATCCTTTTAAAGTATACCAATCATTCTAAGTTATTCCTGCAGTCCCTTCTATCTGAAGTTTCAAGCCAACACAACACAGAAGAATGAATGATCTTCTTGTTGGAAATAATCCAAGTGGTTAGGATGGTTAGGATGATGATGAGATCAGTTTAGATAAGGATAAGATTTATTTAGATGTGATAGATTTTTTATTATTTTAAAATATTTGTATTCTGTCTTTTAATGATTATAAATAGGTGCTCTTGGTTCATTCCAGAGTACAGTAGACTGTTGATTGAAAGTACTCATGGTGTCATCTACTATTTTTTTCTCCTTCTCCCTGAAGGAAAGACTAGTAGATCCAGAAATAGAAAAAGAAGAAAGAGAAGATGGCGGGTATTACAGTAAGTGATCCTAATCAACTTTTTCCTATCCTCAAAGATGATAATTATCAGTTTTGGGCTATTAAAATGAAAACTCTCCTTGTTTCACAAGGATTGTGGAAGTTGGTAGAAAATGGTTTTGTTGAGTATGATCTGCAGGATCCTAAGACTACTAAGGATCAAATGCATCAGATGAATGAAAATATGCAAAGAGACAAAAGCCCTCTATATGCTACAACAAGCAATAGATGATTCATTATTTTCCCGAATCATGATGGCATCAACATCAACAGAAGCTTGGAATATACTAAAAAATGTGTTTGGAGGCATAAAGAAGGTAAAAATTTCAAAGCTTCAAATTCTTCATCGTGAATTTGAAACACTTATGATGAAAGATTCGGAATCTGTTGCTGGTTTCTTCTCAAAAATTTCTTCTATTGTGAATCAAATGAGATCTTATGGAGAAAATCTAAAAGATCAAACTGTAGTAGAAAAAATTTTACGAAGTTTATGTTCAAAATTTGATATGATCTCTACTGTTATAGAAGAAGCTAAAGATACCAGTACATTATCTATTGATGAATTAATGTGATCTCTTTTAGTCCATGAACAAAAAGTAAACAGATCTTCAGATGAAACTTTGGAACATGTTCTTCAAATGAAGATAGATCAGAAGAAGGATCAAAAAGAGAATTCAGAAATCAGATCTCAAGGAAGAGATCAAAAGGACAGAGGACGAGGCCGACCAAATGAAGGTAACAAAGAAACTCAAAAATATTTTTGTTACAAAAAAATAGGGCATATTGAAAATAATTGTTGGTACAAAAATAAAAATCCAAATGTTCCTCTATGTTCTTATTGTGGAAAATATGGATATTTTGAAAAAGATTGTTGGAACAAAAATCAAACAAATTATCATGAGAAAAATAATGATGACAAAAGAGATGAAGAAAATATTTGTTTTATAGCATCTGATGAAAAATATTCTAGATCTGTTTGGTTTTTGGATAGTGGATGTAGTGATCATATGACAGGGGATAAAAGTCTGTTTCAGAAACTTGATGATTCGATCAGATCTACTGTGCAGATGAGAAATGGTAAAAAGGCTCAAGTAAGAGGAAAAGGAACAGTTGCTATAAACACAAAGTCTGGTAAAAAAATTATTGATGATGTGTTATTTATTCCTGATTTAAAATAAAATCTCATTAGTATAGGACAACTAATGAGAAAAGGATATTATGTTATTTTTGATGAAGAAAAATGTATGATTTATGATAAGAAAATTGATAAATTGATAGTAACTGCAAGGATGACAAAAAATAAAATGTTTGTCTTATCATTTATGGACTTCGCTACTCCTATTGAAGAATCAATATTATGAAAAAATAGTTATGATCATTTAAAATTCTGTGGATCTATGCAAATTGTCTCAGATGATGCAGGTCGTAATGTTGATGACACACTTATACAGAAAATCGGTGAAACTCTAAATTCAGAGGACAACAATGAAAGTACAGATACAGAGTTGGTAGAAATTTCTGGTGATGTGAAGAAAGCCAAGAGAAAGAAAAGAAAAATGAAGCTTCCGCATACAAAAGGATTCAATCCTACAAATACAGAGTCTCCATCATATCATCAAAGATAGCTACCAAAGAAAAAAATGTCAAGAGAAACGATAAAATATTTCAGGTCAGAAGTTCTAAAAAATGTGTGGACCGAGAAAAAACATAAGACAACCGCTGCAGCAACGAAGATCAGCTTACCGACATTTTCACAAAAAATTTGGAGAGAAAAAAAGATTACGTGAAAATAATTTTAAATTATAACTACTTGAATTAAGGGGGTGTGTTGGAAATAATCCAAGTGGTTAGGATGGTTAGGATGATGATGAGATCAGTTTAGATAATGATAAGATTTATTTAGATGTGATAGATTTTTTATTATTTTAAAATATTTATATTCTGTCTTTTAATGATTATAAATAGGTGCTTTTGGTTCATTCCAGAGTACAACAGACTGTTGATTGAAAGTACTCATGGTGTCATCTACTATTCTCTTCTCCTTCTCCCTGAAGTTATGCAGAAAAGCCAACACTCCTCGGCTCACCTCACAAGTTTTGAGTTAGGGCGTTTAAAAATTCTGGTGCTGGTGCACTTGGCAATTCAGAAACCTTTCTTTGACAATGCCAATTGCCAAGTCTACCTGCTGATCTCTATCTAACCTATGCGACCTTGATTCATTTTTCTCTCTCCTCTTGTCTTTTCGTTTCACTACTCACTCTAGCTTCAATTGTGGTTGGGTTTCTGACCTTCTCTTGTTCCCTTCAAAAAAAAAAAAAAAAAAAAAAAAAACAAGCTATCAGGAGTGAGTTAATCTTGGATCAGAAACTTCAGCTGAAACATTCAATGTCATATACTAAATTGCATATCACATGCTCATTAATAGTTTCTGGCAACTCAGCTGAATGGGCTCTTCCATCCAGGTAGAACATGAGCCCTCATTAACCCTAGGTTCATTGACTCCAAATAAGAACTCTTCTGAGTTGTGTAGTCGCAGCTCGTTCCTCTCTCTTCAATTTCCCACATTGCTTGCAGCAGTTTCCTTTGGACTGGTTTTTGGTTTTTTTTGGACCAAACTCACAGCATCACATGGTGAACAAAAACAAAAACAAACAAGCCAACAAAAAAGGTGGTCTTCTTGATACCTCTTTTGGGCAACAACTATGCATCAGCAAGTAACCTTCAGCCCATTGTCAAGAATTGGCAGCTCAAATGCATCAAGATATTTGGTGACACCAGTTAAGTACACCTAACAATTTTGACATTTTTCTTCCCCTTGGAAATCGATTTGACATAACTAGTTTGAAATACAATTTCGAATTCACCTTACATGAACTGCCATAAGTGGAACATATATCTATCTAACTCCTCTTTGGGCAACACCAGTCGAAATGCAATGCATCGATTGGCATAATTATTCCGAGTGCAAGTTTGAGCATAATTGTAGGTTGAAGTATGTATCTATAGTATATAAATCTTGTCCCAAGAACGTACATGTGTATATCCATTTTTAAATTGTTTGGTTGCATATGTACATTTAAGTATATGCCTTACAAAATTATTTAATTCATGTCATTCAGTTGCATGTAAAGATATGGTACAAATGCTGTTAACATAGCTTCTAAATGTACACTTTGTCCAACTATAAGCAATGACAAAAATATAAGAATTGATATAAAAACCTTTGGATTTTAATTTGCATGTACCTATATACATATCTACGTATACAGCATAAAAATATATTTAAAGCGTTAAGCTTAGAAAGATTAATGCATGTAATATTTATCTCTAAAGAGAAGCACTTACTGTGATACCAAGGCGCACTCTCATGGCATAAAAATATTAAAAAAGAGGAAAAAATGTGCATGCAAGACGGATCAGTTGCAGCCAATTGTCGAGTAGTAGCCAAATGAGTGTTTTTATAAGAAACTCCAAAAGCACAAGAAATGCATGTCATTTATCATTAGGCATAATTAACTTCGGTGCTATAAAATTATATATATATATATATATATATATATATATATATATATATATATATATATATATATATATATATATATATATATATATATATATATATATATATATATATGCTTTCAGCAAATTCTTCAAAGCTTGCTATACTCAGTGATAACATTAGTCCAAAATGTTCACTATGCATCTTTGTGAGGGAAATAAACATAGACAAAGAAAATCACTGAACCTGATAACTTACTGCAATATGCAGTCCATTTAATACAGTAAGTAAATTTTGTTTGTGCTCATGTGTTGATCAGATATATCTGCTGTCCCATATGTAACTTTGCTTGTGAACAACAATATATAAGTTAATCCAACCATCAAAAAAGAAAATTAGTCGGTACATGATGGACTTGGGCCTTGTTGAGCATGAGATCGTGGGCTGCTGTTCCATTTGTCCTCCTTGTTCTTGAGATCAGGGGTCTTCAGGTGAAGTAATTGAAATCTGACCTCGGCATCTCACTCACTTTGGTATCTGACTTTTTCTTTGGTGCCTCATTTGTTTTTCATCAATTAAAGTATGCTATATTCTTTAGTTCATCTTTTATTTTCATCTCGTTCGCATCAACATTTATGATAGTTACCATGAGGGTTTGGACGACCATCAACAAACAAAGAGTATAAAAGAACAGGAGGATCCAACATGATTGAGATCAAAGGATATGCTCGGAAGAAATGATGGGATTGAGGAGAGAGAGAACAGCTCAAGCTCATTCCAGGATGTCTCCAGGTCATAGATATGTTGTAGTGCCCTGCCTCTATCTCCAGCTGCAGACAACCCAAGGCAAGCAATGGCGAGCAGACGTGCAACCTGCGCAGCTACCTGCCATGCTTCCCTTCCTCCCGACGTTGCATGGTTGTGCAGTCACGTGGCCTTCCGTCCGTGTTGGTTGGCACTGACATTGCAGCGTGCCTGTCTCTGGGAGTGAGAGAGACCAAATAATGCGTTTCCAATCTTTAAACTCTTCATGATTTGCTTATTGCTTTTGTTTCTGCAAATAATTTCTAATTAAATATCAAATAACCTATCAGCCAAAAGCAAGAAATAAACATAAAATGAATGTTAGTATATATATATATATATATATATATATATATATATATCATTGAGTTAACAGAATTATGCCCAACGACTCAAATTTTACATTTAATGTATATCATCATTATAAAAGTTAACGAAATTTTATAAAGGAGACGCACAATTTTATAACCTATGAGCCAATAATGCTTCTTCTATAATGTCTAGTGTTTCCTCGAGTAATGGCTTCGAAGATCGACAGTGCTTTGGGACCCATGTTTGGACCAACTGACGTCTGCCAACTGTGTATGCATGTGCTGATATTTGCAGAATAAAGCAAATCTTTGGATACCGACATGCTTATTTGGGTATTGACCCGAACGCGTATACTGCGTCAGTTGTGTCTCCCTCGGCCGGCCGGGAGATGCAATGGAGCGATCCGAAGGATAAGCAACCACGAGAAAAAGCTCCTCGCCGAGCCCAAAGAAGAGGACAGCCTTAAAAGACCTCTCCCCCCTTCTGCATCCATGATTCCTTAGCCTGCCTCTCTAATCTTCCACCTCCTGACTCTGCTACTGCATCACTTCCTTCATAAAGAGAAAAGATAGCCGTCGGGAGAAGGTTCCGCCGCTCAGAATCCTTCCCGGCTCTCAAGTCCGCCGCTAAAAGCGCTTTCCGAGCCCGATGCATCAGTCTCCCCTCCCGCTCCCACCCCCTCGTAACCCACCTCGCCGACGATCTCCATTCTCTCCGCTCTTGGCCCCTCTCACCCTCCTCCTCCTCCTCCTCCGATGCGGTCCACTGGATCTGTGATGGCCTTGCCCGCCTCCACCTACTGCTCACCAGCCTCTTCGACGTCCTCCAGCTCCCCCAGGCTCAAGACCCCCCTCCGGCGAGGCCGCCGCCGCTCCCCCGCCCTTGCCGACCGCTTCCTCGATGACTTCCTTCGCCTCGCCAACGCGCACGGATCCTTCCGCTCCGCCACCCTCGCCCTCCAGCAAGACCTTGCAGCCGCAAGGTCGCAGTCCGCCGTCGCGACGAGCAGCGCCTCGCGTGCTGTCTCCGCGCCCAGCGCCGCGCTGGGAAGGAGCTGGCCGAGCTCGCGGCGGCCGCTCGAGAACTCAAGAAGAGGCCACAGCCCGGTTCCGCCACCTGGGCGGCAGCCGACGCAGAGGAGGCGGGGGTGGCGAGGGTCACGAGGGAGGTCGTCGTCGTGGCCGCGAAGGCATCGACGGCGGTGTTCCTCGGCGTTGCAGAGATGGTCGCGGCTATTAGCAAATCAAATCATGATCCCCAAGATATCTCTCAAAATCCTAAGGATCATGTTTAGATAATTCAATCCCTAAAATCTCTCTCAAATCATATCCCTAAGGATCATGTTCAGATCATTCAAACATGTATAAATAGGTGTTAATTGTAACTTTAGAATGAATCAATCTCTTCAATTCAACATGGTATCGGAGCAGATTGCCCTAGAGCAATCTTCCTCCTCTGCTGCGACAGATAGCAGCCACCGCTGTTGATCGCCTTCCTCTGCTGCGTCACATCAACCTCCTCCCCTTTGCGATCCTTTGCAGCAACCTCCTCCTTCGTTGTGCCACTCCCTCTATCTCTCTCACGGTGTCGCTTTGCCCTAGCATCACTGTGTCACCGCTGCTGATCGCATCCCTCTGCTGTGATAGACAACAGATTGCTATAGACATTAATTCTCTTCCTCCTTTGTCGTAGCAGCTGCACATCCCCTGTCGTTGCTCTACTCTCCTCCCCAATCGTTGCTGCCAGCCACTCTTCTCCACCAGCAATGACTGCAATTCTCCCTAGTCGTTACAACAGCAGTCGCACGTCCCTTACCGCAGTAGTCATTTTCCAGCCGGCTTTCTTCCGCCAACGTGCACTTTCCTCATCATCTGCTTCTAAGTGAAAAGAAGCAGTCTCTTTTGCCTCCTCGGTTGCCTCTCCTCCGCGGGTGGCTGCCCTGACTCTACCCTCTCTGCTTCTCGGTGAAAAGAAGCAGTCTCTTCAATCCCTCGGCCTTCTTCCTCCAGCGTGCACTTTCCTCTTCCTTCTACATCTTCGATGTCTTCCTCGTCAACATCTACTTCACCAACTCTCCTTCCTGTAGGGAATGCTAGTGTCTCCTCTCATGAGGGTTTTATCTCCATCAACGCTGCTTCCCTTATTCCCTTCAAATTATCCAAAGGTGGTAACTATGCACCTTGGCGTGCACAGTTTTCTAACCTCTTATTTGGCTATGGATTATCAGGTTATGTTGATGGCTCTTTCAGTTGCCCACCAACAATGATTCACATTCCAGGTGATCCGACTCCTGTGCAAAACTCGGCTCACACACTTTGGTTACGCCAAGATCGTCTTATTCTTCAAGTCATTCAAGCCTCTATTGCTGGATCTGTGGCTCCGCTCATCTCCTCCTGTGCCACTGCTGCAAAAGCTTGGAACAAACTACAGACTACCTTAGCAAATCACTCATGTACTCGCATGCTCGGACTCCTCTCCAGACTTATGAAATTAAAACAAGAGGGCAGTACTGTTGCTGACTATCTACAAAATATAAAAATTATTATCGATGACCTGACTTTGATAGGTCATTTTCTAAGTGATGAGGAAGTCCTCATCCACACGCTTAATGGATTGAGCGATGAGTTTAAGGAATTGGCAGCGACACTTCGAGCTCGTGACTCCCCAACCTCATTTGAAGAACTCTACGATAAGTTGACTGATTATGAGGCATACCTGAAGCGGGATGATAGATTGGCAGGACCTACCATCACAGCTCAATTCCATCACAAATCCAAGAAAAGCAATAAATATAGCAAAAATGCTCAAAAAGGTATGATCACATTTCCTCCTGATCTAGTGAGCAATAGTCAATCATTGCCTTCGCCTCCATACTTCAACAAACATCAATGTGGCCCCTTCCAACCCTGCCACCCTGTTCATGTGCCTCAACAAGAATTGGTCACACCGCAAAAGTCTGCCGGTCTCGACCTCGACTACCTACTCCATCAAGGTGGCCTCAAGCAAATGTCATGACTACTCCAACTGATAGTCAATTAAATTGGATTATGGACTCCGGTGCTTCTTACCATATCACTTCTGATCTCCAGAATCTGTCAATCCATAATACCTATGAAGGACCTGAAGACGTCATCGGTGATGGTAAAGGCATTCCTATTACTCACACTGGCTTTACTATACTTAACACGTATACCACTACTTTTACACTTGATGATGTTTTGTGTGCACCCCACATCAAACACAACCTTATTTCTGTTTCTCAATTTTGCAAACAAAATCAAACCTCTATTGAATTTTTTCCTGATTATTTTCTTGTTAAGGACCTGAGCATGGGGCATCCTTGGTCCAAGGCCCGAATAAAGATAATATTTACAAATGATCGTCAGTCTTGCATCTCTCTAAGCCTCTGCCAACTCTACAATTGCTGCTTCGGTTGATGTGTGGCATCAACGTCTTGGTCATCCTTCACCTTCCATTCAACAAAAGCTACTTTCCCGCTATTCTCCTTTTACCTCTAAATCACGTGACTCTACTATTCACTGTGATGCATGTCTTAGCAATAAAAGTCACCAACTACCTTTTGGTTCATCTACTATATCATGTTCTAAACCATTTGAAGTTATTTATATCGATGTTTGAGGCCTTACATCAACAGTTTCATTCGATAAGTTTCAATTTTATGTCATCTTTATAAATTATTTTACCAAGTACACATGGTTATATCCTCTTCGTCATAAGTCTGAAGTTTCTACAGTCTTCACTAACTTTTAAACTACAATCAAAACTGTCTACTCTGATGGCGGAGGTGAATATCAAGCCCTCGCACCCCATTTGTCTGCTTGTGGAATTCAACATCTCAAGTCACCTCCATATACCCCTCAACTAGTTGGTTCTACTGAACACAAACATAGACACATTATTGAAATTGGTTTAACACTCCTCCATCAAGCCTCCATGCCACCCACCTTCTAGTCAGTAGTTTTTCAAACTACAGTTTACCTTATTAATCGTATGTCAACTCCTATCTTACAGTATCAATCACCATTTGAAAAGTTATTTCATAAATGTCCCAACCTGCAAACACTTAAAGTATTTGGTTGTCTGTGTTACCTGTGGTTACGTCCCTATGCCTCAAATAAGATGCAACCTAGATCTCGGCCTTGTGTTTTCATTGGGTACTCACTTGAGCATAATATCTTTCATTGCTATGATCCTCATACTAATAAAATTTTTGTTTCCCGACATGTCAACTTACTGGAGTCTACATTTCCCTTTCATAATCACAAGCCTCCTATCGTAACCATAGGTTCTTGTAATGTAGTTTCGTCTCCCGAACCCTCTGAGCTATCTACTCCAAATCCACAACCTTCTGTTCAACTTTTACTTCCCTTCTCTTCACAAGTTTCATCCATTCCTGAACCATTGCCCCTAACACTACAGTCTTCACTTCCACAAGGAATTTCTGATGTCCCTCAACCTGACTCAACTTGTGATGTTCAACCATCACCTAATCCTATCATTGCCTCGAAGCATCCTAAGCACAGCTGCTCCAAGAGTGGTATTTATAAACCACGACATGTCCTTGACTTGCATGTTAGTACTAAATCTCTGCCTGAGTCCACTGAACCAATCTCATTCAGTCAAGCCCAAAAATCCCCACATTGGCGTAAGGCTATGTGTACGAAATATGATGCTCTCCTTCAAAATTCTACATGAACACTTACTCCTCATTCCACACAAAACATCATTGGGTATAAGTGGGTGTTTCGAATTAAGCGGAACCCTGATGGTTCAATTGCTCGGTATAAAGCACGTCTAGTGGCTAAGGGATTTCATCAAAGACCCAGTGTTGACTTCACCGAGACATTCAGTCCTATGGTTAAGCCTACCACAATCTAACTTATTCTGAGTTTGACAATCTCTAAAGGATGGTGTCTACGCTAGTTAGATGTTAACAATGCCTTTTTACAGGGGACTCTTAATGAAAATGTCTTTATGGAACAACCACTTGGCTTTATACACCCTCAGTATCCATGAAATGTCTGCAAACTTCAAAAAGTCATTTATGGCCTTCGTCAAGCCCCACGAGCCTGGTATACTGAACTTGGCCTATTCTTGTCCTCCATAGGTTTTATCAACTCTAAATCTGATGTCTCACTTTTTCTACGTCAACAACATGGAAGCAATATCTACTTTTTAGTGTATGTGGATGATATTATTGTCACAGGTGACAATCCGATGATGGTCCAAATGTTTATTAAGCAGTTGGCAGATCGATTCTCTCTAGAAGATCTTGGCAACTTAAGCTATTTTCTTGGTGTCGAAGCTACATTTACATCTTCTGGACTTTTTCTCTCACAGAGAAAATATATTCAAGATCTGTTATCCAAAACAAACATGCAGGACGCTAAAACAGTTACAACTCCCTTATCTACAAGCGACTCACTAAAGTTATTTGATGGTAGTCCTGCTACAGATCATACTCAGTACCGTCAAGTAGTTGGCTCCTTACAATATCTATCTTTTACCCGTCCAGATGTCTCTTTTGCAGTCAACAAGTTATCACAGTTCATGCATCAGCCGTCTACCTCACATTAGACTGCAACCAAGTGCATTTTGCGATATCTCAAAGGGACCATTGATCATGAAATCTTTCTTCGCAAAAATACTCCCATTCATCTTCATGCTTTTGCTGATGCTGATTGGGCAGACAATATTGATGATCGAACTTCAACATCGGGGTATCTTATTTTCCTTGGTGCTAATCCTATTAGTTGGAGTTTCAAGAAGCAAAAGACAGTTGCTCGGTCTACAACTGAAGCTGAATACCGTGCTATTGCTACTGTTGCTGCCGAACTAAACTGGATTATGAATCTTCTCAAAGAGCTTCACATAACCTCTGCTCTTACGCCTACAATTTATTGTGACAATATTGGTGCTACTTACTTCCGTGTCAATCCGGTCTTTCACTCCCGCATGAAGCATATTGCTATTGACTTTCATTTTGTGCGAGATCAAGTTGTCCGCCAACAGCTCCAGGTTTCCCATGTGTATACGACTGATCAACTAGCAGATTCACTTACGGAGCCTCTTGCTCGCAAATGCTTTTCCTTGCATCGGTCCAAAATCAACGTCCTTGATAGAAGCTCAATTTTGCCGGGGCATATTAGCAGGTCAAATCATGATCCCCAAGATCTCTCTCAAAATCCTAAGGATCCTGTTTAGATAATTTAATCCCTAAAATCTCTCTCCAAATCAGATCCCTAAGGATCATGTTCAGATCTCTCAAACATATATAAATAGGTGTCAATTGTAACTTTAGAATGAATCAATCTCTTCAATTCAATAGCGGCGGTATCATCAGTGGCGACGACGATGGCCCCGTCTCGGTTCGCATGGGCCAACGCGGTGCTCAGGTGGAGGACGAGAGCGACGTCGAAGTCGGCGGGAGGAGAAGAAAGAGAAGTTGGCAGCAGGGGAAGAGGAGGATAAGTGGAGGATAACGACGCTGGAAAGGCGGAGGAAGGCGTCCCGTTTTGGAGAGTGCCAGCGAGCTGGTCTTCAAGTCGCTGGTCAATGTCAGGGTCACCTCCTCAGCGTTTTGACTCCCGCCCTCTAAAACGTTTCTTTTAGGAGAAAAATAAGCAGCAAAAAAAATGGGAGTGTAAAACAACAATATCCTTGTAAAAAAATATGTGAAATGACAAAAAAAAAAAAGTGAGCCTTATCGAACCAGCAAAAATGTCACATTGACTGATATGTTAGAATTGGAAGATAACGGTGACGATGATGCTGACGTAGTTTTGCATTTGAAGGGTTAATAGTATACCACATGAATCTGAACGTAAAGCTTCCTCTAATCCAAGCCGGTCACAGGAGGAGGAAGAGAACAACTAATAACGGTGCACTCGAACCTTTAGGGCCTTCCCACTTGGATTGGTTATATGACCGTTTGGATCTATCTCGTCTCGGCCTGACCACGACATCGGCTTCGTTTTTGCTGGATTCAATTATCGCTTATTTGTAGAGAGATGACAATGAATTAGATTTTTTTTTAATGTATTTGTATCTAATGGAACCGTTTAAATTGATGAGGATACATATATCCATAATTTGGTTTAGGATGAAAAGTGAGAGAAAAAATGAATTATTTTACAAGAGTTTGATTATTGTATCAGTATTAGTATGAGTTTAAGCATCTACAAGCATGGTTTATGCTTAATAAGTCAGTAAGAATTATCTCACTGGACCAAAATTAAAAAAGAAAACATATTTCATGGTAGTCTACTATAACATTTGGGTGACATGTTTAACAATGTGAATGATTCACGCAAGGTATCATTTTTTTTCTATCTATGAGAATATTTTTAAAAAATAACTAAAAAATTTTATGCACCTTGTTATTTTCTCTATGTATGAGTTAATGTTGATGGAAAATATCAAATTCTTCTATTTCACCTTATCTCTAACGGAGTCATGGAAGGAGGATTTCCTTTGTATCTGACTCGAGTGCACCTCACCTCCCACACGTAATTTAGGTATGTGCAAACAACGACTCTCATCGTTATACCATACATGGGTGATGACCAATAGAAGCTACAAAGTCCAAATCATTATTGTTGTTTCATTTTCCTCTACTTCTTTCCTCAATTTTTTTTTCTTATTTTCAATATATTGTATTCACCAATTTTTCATGATTGTATTCACAAACGAATATATTCCTAATTGTGCTTTGACATGACTTTCCTAATCAAAAGTCCACAAGAGCCAAGAATATCAACTCTCACCTCTAACTTGTTTCTAAGCTCTCTCGAGCATATTCTAAAAATAACAATAATAATCTTTTTTATTTTTTCCGAGAAGTGCCCTTGTTTTTAGAATTTTCAAACAATATTTTTTTCATAGTATAATTTTCCTTCCCTTTTTTTACAAACTGATCTATACAGTGAACCAATTTGATTATGATATTTTTTTACATTATTATAGTTACCATTGTATATTCATATCATCGACTCAATCAATCAGGCACACAATCATGAGATAGCAAACAACAGATCATACTAGGAGGATGATATAGAGGATATGATCCAACTGTTAGTATTTATTTGCATCAAGTATATATAAACATAAATAAGACAACATAAATGCATCAATAGATAGGTGGGCATATCATGCATCAAACTCATATATGAAAATGTATTAATAGATAAGTTGTAATATGTTAGTACTACTACATCGAGAATATCAAGATGGATGCATGCGTAGTTTTCGACATGTGAGATACAATCTAGATTAATAGATAACTCCTTTCATGAGTATCCTTTTCTCTTAGATTACTTGTCATATCAATCAACCTTTGTGAGTTATTGAGAAATGCATAATTCAGTTTTGATCCAATTTCATAAACAAACTTTTTAGATGATCAATAATATTGAGAAGGATAATTCGAGATCTTAATTTTGATATATAAGGCTGCCCTAAGATATCCCACATTTGAGTATCAAGATCGGGTTGACTGAATTCAACATGCATAAGGTACTAGATCCAAAGATAGATCATATATTTACTTCCATTTATATATCCTAAATTAACATGAGTGGCTGTCAATTAGTTGCTAGGTACATCAGAATGTTCTTAATAATTTTAAGTCTTCCAAGAGTCCTTGCATTAGGATCATCATGTTCTAAAGTTAGCTTGTTGGACTGTCTACGGCTCAAGCAAGTGTTTGCTCATTTGGTCGTCAACGCATTCGCACCAACTCAACCAAGCTTGTGGGTCAGTCTATTTATCCGGATGGGACGACGAGTAATGAACCATTTGGCCCCGCGACCGCTATAGTAGTAGACTGACTGACTGACTGACTACTCCCAATACTTTCAGGTTCTACGATGATGGATTTAATCTTGTCGATTTCAGTGTACAGTTTACTTGATAAATTCTAGACCTTACAAAATTATATCTTAAGCATATTAAAAGAAGTAGTCTATTTCCTTCATCTAATTCATGTTTAATTGTCGTATGTTTGACCAAGATTTTTAGCCAAAGTTGTGTTTTAATGAGTTGATGGCAGCCTACTTGAAGTCTCCCACGAGGAGGTTAGTTAAGCCTCAAGCATCCTCTCGGCACGCAAACGAAGACCTACAAAGTAATTTTACGACACTTTGGTTTGGCTACTGATCTCACATAGCCAGTAACAGGTCAAGTATATTTTTGATACAATCTGTTCCAAAATCTTAAGTTATGGGTTCCATCATTAACTTGCTCAATTTGATTCTCACTATGATCACCCAGAATGTATTTGCCTCATATTAGTCAATTGAAGTAATAAATCACCATTAAGTTAAATTAGAATTGATCACCACATACAAAGAGAGACACATATCTTGATGTCCTGCTCCTTTTGGCTTCTCATGAATATGTTCTTGAGTTTTGCACTAAAGCTTTTCAGGAATCAATGTTGAAAGCTGGGCACTGTTACTTTTTCTATATATTGCTGTTTACATGCAAAGATATGTGTGTGGACGACATTTCTCCTACCATTTTTCTTTTTGCTGCAGCTTCACCCACTTCGATGATGTCGTTCATTTCCTCTCTTGGTTGACCTTCTTCCCGTCTTTTCCTTCCCACTCCTCGAATCATATTATACCCTGTAATTAAAATGTAAAGCCACCCTTCACGTAACCGCCTCTCTCACGAGTAAAGGAGGTCGGAGCGTTAGGGAGAGGAAGGAAGAGGGAGCGGAGGAGAAGAAGTGACAGGAGAGACGGAAAGGGAAAGGAAAGAAGGAGAAACAGTGAAGGAAAGGATAGAGAAAGACAGGGAAAAGGCTTCGGTTGTGAGATTATGCAAAAAGAAGAAAATAAATAAATAAATAAGAGGAAAAGATCAGAATAAAAGAAGAGAAGAATTAAAAAAAATAAAAAATAGGAGAGGAGAGAGAAAATAAGACTCACAGGAGAGAAAAGAAAGAGTCTTAAAGTTAAGATGTATTAGATAAAATAAAAGATAAAAATTTAGATTAAATATGGATGATAAATTTTTTTAGTATTTTAAAATATTTATACTATATCTTTTACTAATATAAATAAGTGTTTTTAGATCAATCCAAAACATACAGATTGAAAGTACTATAAAAAAATCAATAATGATATCATAGCCTAATTCAAAAAAAAGATATAAATGAGTATATCGATTAAAAAGAAGAGAAGATTAATAGATCAATAAATGTCTAAAAAAAGAAAAAAAGAAGACGATAGACATTTGAGTAAATGTTCCTTATCAACTTCTTATTATCTTCAAAGGGATAATTATTAATTTTAGACTGTTAAGATAAAAAACTTTATTTATTTTGTATGTGTTAGAAAACCTTGAGAGCATCACATGCATAGTGAAAAAATAAAATAAAACATTTCACATGTTTATCATGTCGTCATGCGATGATTGATGTGTGAAAAATTACAAAGCCAAAAAACTATGAATTATGTGAGATTATTACCTAGGGAGATTGTATATCTTTGAAATTTTCAGATCCAACGGGAGAGGATGAAGGAGGTCAGATGTCCTCATCTCTAGTGGTATTTACACAATGGATCGATATAATGATTCTCCTCTAATCGTATGACAAATCTCATAGTTTTTGCACACCTTTTTCTAAGCTTGCGCACCATCTTACAACGAACATGGAAGAACTTAGTTCTTCTTCGCTGTCCTCATGTAGCAGGGAGAGGGTTGGTCGAATGAGAAGAGAAGAGAGAGAGGAGAATAGGAGGGAGTAACCAAAGATGCAGCCTATCATCTTTCTTAGTCGCCCCTGCCTCTTATTTATAGAAAGCCCCATAAACCCTAAAGGATCTTGCCTTAGTAGGTATTGGATCTCTATCTAATTACTCTTACCTCTTGGATTATTAGATATCTATCCAATAATCTAAATATGCTTCCAATTGGGCCTCATGCAAGGAATCCATTAATGTTAGGTCTCATTGAAAAAAGTAGGGGCTTATTGGATAATTCATATCCAATCCTCTATTGCTATAACATCCACTATATGTGTGTGTGACACTCTAGGCCCAATATTGAGCTGGCCGTGAGTTGCACTCGTTAAAACTCCTTCTGACTCAGTGAATTGTTATTGGATAACAATTCACTCAACTCATCGACTTTGGACGTACTAGGCCACTACACCATAGTCCGTAGATGATACAAGGGGTTCTAATCTATTGGACATGTCTGTCCTCTATTACGGTATATCTATAGCCCCTCATCCATATCAATTTAATATCCCAGAGATTGTTTATATTAGGCATGGTACCTGTTAGACCTCATATGAAATCTATCAAAGTTTAGCTTTAATCAGATTTCCTTGGAGAACTCCTTCTCTCTCAATCTGAATGACCTTGGCCAGGGATTTGCTTGAGCGAGAGCACACGAGATATTCCTCTCGTAATACTGAGAGTGGATGATCTTTTATTGACACTCAATTGCATACATAAGGTTTGCTACCAATCCCGATAATCGATTGTACTAGATCTGAATCTTCCAGATCTGTAAGTCAAGCGTCAAAGAAAGAAGTACTAAAATAAGATATCCTTGGTGTCTCAAGTCTAAGAACCAGACACACAACTGAGACTATAAATCGCTATCTAATATCAAGTATCATTAACAATCTGGTATTCTATAAGCTGATCAATCAGTAAACTCATTCTCCAATGAGCACTTGTATTGTACCCTTAGTGTCCCCACACGAGTAACTATGAGATCAACCACCTTTATCACATGGATGAGAATTCAGTACACTGATCTATCCGGTTATCTTGATGCCCCTCTCGAGTAACCTATGATCGAGATTATTTTGGGTTTGTGTTTAAAGGTGAACTAGTCTCATTATCGTAATATCATCATGATCTGATTCTCATTGTACAAATCCAAGGACATCATAATATATATATTCACAATGCTAGAATCGAGTTAGCACTAAGAAGGGGGGGATGGGGTGGGATTGGGGGTGGTGGGATGGGGGAAGGGGGAAATTAGTGCTAAGTGATAAAACTCGATTGAAAAAAAAAATTTCACTCGAAGAAAACCAAAATGAAAATTGCTTTTCTTGGAACTAGTTAAGAGCAACTAAATTCGAGAGTAAAAGAAAGACAGAATATAGATGCTCGTGCTTTTCTTGAAACTAGTTAAGAGCAACTAAATTCGAGAGCAAAAGAAAAATGGAATAGAGATGCTCGTGATTTTCTTGGAACTAGTTAAGAGCAACCAAAGCTGAGAGCAATAGTAAAATGAAATAGGATAGAGATGCTCACAAGATTTCTATAGTAGTTCGGTCCACTTGACCTACATCCACTCTTAAGTCTTCCTTTGGTGAGGCCACTTATGTCCACTAATAATCTTCTTTCAAGGGCAAAGATCAACTATCCCTTACACACTTTTTTCCTTTTCACAGGGTTAGGAGAACAACCTTTATAATTTTTCAGTCAGTCCCCCCCCCCCCCTCTCTTAGTGTCATTACGATCCTCACAATTAGTATCAGAGTTTACTTCTCTCAGTTGGATTAACACCTAAGAGATATCTAATGGCTTTTTCGGGCAACCAAGAGGGTCACTCTATCACTTGTCCTCCTATGTTCAATGGGACAAACTATACATATTGGAAACCACAAATGTAGAATTTTTTTGCTTTCTATGGATTTTGATCTATAGAACATCATTGAAGTTGGTTTTTAAAAATCCTCTAAATCAATGAATGAATGAAATGATTTTGAAAAGAAAATATTTTTCTTAAATGCTAAAGTTACAAATGCTTTATTTTGTGCTTTAGATAAAAATGAGTTTAATCATGTTTTTACTTATTATTTAATATTAGATTTTGATGATGAAATCAATTGATGAGTATTTAATCTAACATGTGTGTGTAAGAGGAAGTATTGCAGGTTTAACTACGATGGAGGAATTGAGTTACAGTCAGATTTTAGGCTAGGATAAAGCTTGGGCATCGGGCCAAAGTTCGGACGATGTAGTGGGGCCTTGTTGGGAGTTCGCTAGGAGTTCGCTGAAGGGATCAAGAAGCTTGCTGGGAATACACTGGGAGATCGCTGGAAGAAAACCATAAGACTCACCGCAAAGATGCCGGAGGTTGTCGAATTGGCAGGAGTTAGGTCATTATTTAGCTTGATGGTCATTATGATTATAATCATTCAGTCATAGTTAGGGATTAAGTCCTAATTGAGTTTGATTTGGAAGAAATTCAAATCAACTCAATGAGGCAATCGAGTCCACTAAAGGGGTTTGATTGAGCTTAGGTTGAGCTCAATTAGTTGACCAGAGAATTGGTCAACACAAGGTTCAAGTTGGAATTCGAAAAGTGGAGGGAACCACTTTTGTGAAAATTTTGACGGTTGAACCATCAGTGAGTGACTATTGTACCATCACTGCCCAGGTTTTCGAGTGACTGATGATAGCTGAACCGCCCACACCCTATTTTCAGAGTACTTTTGACGGCTGAACCACCGACGTCGGCGGGTGAACCACCCATACCTGGATTTTTTGAAGCCATTTGGAGCCTATTAATATCCCAAGTTTTCTTGCATTCCAAATATCAATTTTGGGATCAAAATTTTATGAAAAACTTATATAAATTATAAGAAAAAAAAGGAAGGGAGTGAGCTAAGAGTTATAAAATTCTTATCTCCCTTATAAGCTCAAGTTGCAAGGGTTTGGTCTTTACCCGAAGGAGATCGATAGTGGACATTGGTGTGCCAAAAGGAGGAGGACTCGGGGAGTGGACGTAGGCCGGTTGAGGCCGAACCACTATAAATTTAAGTGTGATTTAATTGCTTTACTTATTATATTTGATTGCTCTTAATCACTCTCTATTTAGATACGAGCCTCAATCTCTCTACTTCTTTCAAATCGGTTTTAAATCAGTTTTGTCAAAATATAAAGAAAAGCTTCCGTTGTTCACTCTCTACTTTATGAAAAAAAGTTTTTAAATGAGTACTATTTCTCTTGCACTAATTCACCCCCACCCTCTTAGTGCCAATTGATACTTACAATTGGTATTAGAGCCAAGTTACTTACTCATTAGATTAGCATTTACTTGAGTAAATAGCTTGTTTTGGCATGAATGAGGGACATTCCATTTCACGTCCTCCCATATTTAATGGGACAGATTACACATATTGGAAAACAATGATGCATATTTTTCTCATTTCTTTATACCTTGATTTATAGAACATTATAGAGAATGAATTTGAAAAATCTTCCAAACCAATAAATGAGTGGAATGATTTGGAAAGGAAGAATTTTTCTTTGAATGCAAAGGCTATGAATGCCTTGTTTTGTGCTCTTGTCAAAAACGAGTTTACTCGTGTTTTCGTTTGTGAATCGACTTTTGATATTTGGTACACACTAGAAATCACACACAAGAGGACTAGTAGAGTAAAAAAATCTAAAATTATCATTTTAGTTCATAATTATGAGTTCTTTCGAATGAAACCAAGTGAGTCTATTGGAGACATGTCCACTTGTTTTACGGATGTCGTCAATGGACTTAAAGCTCTTGAAAAATCTTTTTCTAATTTTAAACTTGTTAGTAAAATTTTAAGATCTCTACCTAAAAATTGGGATCCTAAAGTATCCGCTATACAAGAGGCCAAAGATTTAAATAACTTACCTCTTGAAGAACTTATTGGCTCACTCATGATATATGAACTGAATTGTAAAGCTCATGATGAGCTTAATGAACCATTTCCAAATAATAGGAAGGATGTAGCACTTCGAACGATAAATGACTCCTCGAGTAAAACCTCGAGTGATGAGGACCATGATATTACACTATTATCAAGAAAGTTTAAAAAAATTATGAAAAGTATAAAAACTATAAAAACAAAAAAAAACCCGAAGAAGGATAATGTTATTTGCTATAAATGTAAAAAATCGAGATATTTCAAAATTGAATATCCTCAATTGAAGAATAAGCAGACATATAAGAATTAAGCACTTTCGGCCACTTGGGATGATTCAAGCTCTTTGGATGAAGAAGACTACTACAAAGAAGAAGTTGCTAACTATGCTCTAATAGTGATCCAAGATGAGGTTAGTGATTCATTAAGCATTTCTTTTTCAGAGCTATTAAATATGTTCCATGATTTGTTTGATGAGTTTATAAAAAATTAGCAAATCTTTTAATTTACTTAAGAATGATCATGATTTATTAGTTAGCAGACTTGACGAAATGTATGATTCATTAGTATCACATAACCCATGTTCTAAATGTGAGATGCTAGATAGTGTTAAAAAATAAAATATCATGCTTAAAATAATATTGGAAAATTTTAAAATTAGAAACAAATTCCTAAATATGATCTTTGCCAATAAGGGTCATATTATTAGAAGAAATGGTATAGGCATTGTAGGTAACATTCAACAAAAGTCAATCATATTTGTTAAATGACCTACCTTAAATGTGTCACCAAAAATCAAATATAATTTTTATGAAAAATTAGGACACAAGGCAAACAAATGTCTATTTAGAAAAAGTAGTCCACACCAGATAATTTGGGTTCCCAAGAGAACTTCATACAATAAAAAATGATTAGAAAAAAAAGATAAAATTCTTTATAAAGGATCCAATGTAAAATAGGTACCTAAATAAAAAAATATCTTTCTTTTAGGTTTGTCTCCAAACTAAAGCTAGGAGAAGCAAGTGGGGTATCTTAATAGTGGATGCTTAAGGCACATGACCGGAGATCCAACTTATTTTTCTAAGCTCACTAGCATAAATGAATGAGTTGTCACTTTCGGAGATAACAACAAGTTGTCACTTTCGGTAACATATCAAGCCTCTTGATTGAAGATGTGTTGTTAGTTTATAGCTTGAAACACAATTTTCTTAGTGTTAGCCAATTATGTGATAAATGATATGTGGTTAAATTTCAACATAATGCTTGCATAATTGAATTGTCACACAAAAATAAATCTTTGATCGTATTAAGAAATAATAATGTATACACCATAGATATTAAAAAAATTTATGATGAAACTTATTTTTTGGCTTTGAATGATGATACTTGGATTTGGCATAAGAGACTAGGACATACCAGCATGAAACTTTTAAACTAAATTTCTACCAAAGATCTAATAAGAGGTTTACCTAATCTTAAGTTTATCAAAGATAAAATATGTGATACTTGTTAATTAGAAAAATAAATAAAGAGTAGCTTTAAGTTAAAAAATTAAATAAGCACCTCTAGACCACTTCAATTGATTCATATAGATCTATTTGGACCAATTGACATTACAAATTTAGGTGGTAGTAAATATGCATTTGTTATAGTGGATGGCTTTAGTAGATATACTTGGACCCATTTCTTAGCACATAAAAGTGATATATTTAAATATTTTATAAAATTTTGTAAAATTGTTCAAGTTGAAAAAGAATGTATGATCTTTCAAATACATAGTGATAATAGTGGAGAATTTCAAAATAATAATTTTCAAAATTTTTATGAATCAAATTGGTATATTCATAATTTTTTTACTCCACAAAATCCATAACAAAATGGAGTAGTAGAAAGAAAAAAATAAGAGCTTACAAGAAATGGCTAGAACAATATTGAATGAACATAGTCTACCCAAATATTTTTTGGGCCGAAGCCGTTAATATGACATGCTATATTTTAAATAGGGTTCTTGTAGGACCATTACTCACTAAAACTCCTTATGATTTGTGAAATGGTAAAAAAATACAATATTTCTTATTTTAAAATATTTGGTTATAAATATTTTATTTTAAATGAGAATGATGCTTTAGGAAAATTTGATGTAAAATATGATGAAGGTATTTTCTAGGTTATTCTTTAATTTTAAAAGCTTATTGTGTTTTTAATAAAAGAACATTAATAATAGAAGAATCCATTCATATTGATTTTAATGAGTTTTTCGAATTTAAGAAGATTGATTTTGATGATGAAATTGATCTTGGTACTTTGAATTTAAATAATAATACTCCTAAAAGTAACTTGGATGAATCTACTTCCAAATCCTTACCCAAGAAATGAAAGTATTTGAAAGATCATCGTAAGGAGCTTATAATATAAGAAACATCAAAAGGAGTTTAAACTCGGTATTCTGTTAGGAATTTTTATGCAAATGTCACATTTCTTTCTCAAATCGAGCCAAAGTTCATTGAAGAGGCCCTAAGAGATTATTCTTGAGTTAATACAATGCATGAATAACTTAATCAATTTGAGAAAAATGAGGTATAAGAGCTTATTCCTGAACCTAATGACACATTTAGTGATTGGTAATAAATGTATCTTTAGAAACAAGCAATATGAAAATAGTATCGTGGTTAGAAACAAGACTAGATTAGTGGCCAAAGGTTTCAACCAAGAAGAATGAATCGATTATGATGAAACATTCATTCCATGGCTAGACTTGAAGCCATAAGAATGCTCCTTGCCTTTGCATCTTTTAAAAATTTTAAGTTTTTTCAAATGGATTTTAAAAGTGCTTTTCTAAATGGTTTCATTTCTAAAGAAGTGTATGTTGAACAACCCTCGGTTTTAAAAATAATCTTCTTCTTAATCATGTTTTCAAACTTACAAAAGCTTTTATGGATTAAAACAAGCCCCTCGGGTTTGGTATGAAAGACTTAGTTCTTGTCTTATTTTAAATAAATTTTCTAAAGACAAGGTTGATACCACATTATTTTTTAAGTATTTTAAAAATAATTTTCTGATTATTGAAATATGTTGATGATATTAGTTTTGGATCTACAAATGAATCTTTATGTTAGTCGTTTGCTAAAAAAATGAGCCAAGAATTTGAAATGAGCCTAATGGATGAGTTAACATTCTTCTTAGGATTACAAATAAAATAACTAGATGATGGTATCTTTATTAGTCAAACTAAATACACCTTGAACTTGATAAAATGTTTTGGGATGAGAAATGCTAAAGCATTAAACACTCCCATGAGCACATCTACAAAGTTGGACTTAGACAATAAGGAGAAAACTTTGATAAAAAAACTTATAGAGGAATGATAGGAAGTTTATTATATTTAATTACTACTAGACCGGATATCATGTTTAGTGTTGGATTGTGTGCTAGGTTTCAATCTAATCCTAAACTCTAAATGAATTTTTAGATACTTAAAAGGAACCTCAAAACTAGGATTATAGTATTCAAAATCAAATAACTGACTTGATTGCCTATTCATATGTCGATTTTGGTGGATGTAGACTAGATAGAAAGAGTATACTACCAAGATATGTCAATTTTTAGAGCATATACTTATTTTTTGGACTTTTAAGAAATAAAATTCAGTAGTTTTATCTACTACGGAAGTAGAATACATTTCAGCTAGTGCATGTTATGCCCAAGTTTTAGGTGAAAAATACACTAAAAGATTACGGAATGAAATTAAACAATATTCCTATAAAATGTGATAACACAAGTGCTATATGTTTAACCAAAAATTCTATTCAACATTCAAGAACCAAACATATTAACATTAGACGTCATTTTATAAAGGATCATATAAATTATCAAGATAGCTCCTTGAAATTTATTGACACTAAGCATCAATTAGCATATATTTTTACAAAACCTTTAAATGAAGAAAAATTTGATTTTCTTAGAAGAGAACTTTGAATGCTAAATCATGAAAATATATGAATTGCTTGATATTAAGTTTTTTTTTATAATGTCTTGAAAACTCTCTTCATTTTTTTATCTTATTGTTCACAAAAAGGGAAGACAATTTACATAAAAATGATATTTTGCTATTTTACAGATTTATTTGCTGCACATATTTGAAATTACATGAGATTATTTTAAATACATGAGTAGCTCCTAAATTTTTGAATCTTCTTAGATTTTTGAGCTTATCTTCAAAATTTCCTTTTCTAAATTCGCATCTACAAAATTGAGAGCTCTTTTTAATGATGTTTTATAACTCCTCTCTTATTTTCTTTCCTTCTTTTTCACAAGAGGAAGAAAATTCTTTATAGCTCATATCATATTTTACAAAGGGGGAGCAAAAACTTATGTGCCTTAAAATCATTAGCCCTACAATTCACCTTTTTATTGATGACAAAAGTGGTGGGAATAGATGTTGATGACTTATGTAATGACTTATATAACAAGGGCATTTCTCTTTGTTTGTTGATAAATAAAAGGGAAAAATAGTTAACAACTTAAGGGGAGATTTTTAAATTTTTAAAATTTATAAAAATCCTTGATGAGTTGATGACTTGTTAATTTAAAAGCAAATTTCTATTGATGTATGAGTGTCTCATTGCAATCCTTGAAATATTATTTATTTGAAATATTAATTACTTTATGATACTTGAATTCAAGAGTATGTGGTTCTCTTGAATTTAAGTTTTCCTAATTATGGTATGGATTTAGAGGGAGTAAGGTTTAACTCCCATTATCTATTGATTATCATCATTATAAAGGGGGAGATTATTGAATCTCGGATTTTGATGATGAACTCAATTGATGAATGTTTAATCTAACATGTGTGTATTAGAGGAAGTATTGTAGGTCTAACTACGATGGAAGAATTGAGTTACAGCTAGATGTAGGGCCAGGATCAAGTTTGGGCATCGGGCCAAGTTTCAAACAATGTAGTGGGACCTCGCCGGGAGTTCGCTAGGAGTTCGCCAGTAGAAGACCATAAGACTCGCCACAAGAATACCGGAGGGATTGATGAGAGTTAGGTCATTGTTTAGCTTGATGCTCATTATGATTGTAATCATTGATTTGTAGTTAGAGATTGAGTCCTAATTGAGTTTGATTTGGAAGAAATCCAAATCAACTCAATGAGACAACCGAGTCCACTAAAAGGGTTTGATTGAGCTCAGGTTGAGCTCAATTAGGTGACCAGAGAATTGGTCAACATAAGGTTCAAGTCAAAATTCAAAAAATGGAGGGAACCACTTTTCCAAAATTTTCGGTGGCTGAACTACCGGTGACTGATGGTTGTACCATCACTGCCCAAGTTTCTGGGCGACTGACGACGGTTGAACCACCTAAGACGACAACTGAACCGCCCGTACCCTATTTTCAAGGTTCTTTCGGCGGTTGCACTGTCGGTGCCAGCGGGTGAACCACCCGTACTCGAATTTTTCGGATACGTTTAAATTTTGGCTCCAAATTTGAAGCTATTTGGGGCCTATAAATACCCCAAATTTTTTTGCATTCTAAATATCAATTTTGGGATCAAAATTCTATAAGAAACTTGTGTGAATTGTAAGGAAAAAAAAGGGAAGGGAGTGAGCTAAGAGTTGTATAATCCTTGTCTCCCTTATAAGCTTAAGTTGTAAGGGTTTGGTCTTCACCCAAAGAAGATCGATAGTGGACGTCGGTGTGCCTCAAGGAGGAGGACTCAAGGAGTAGACGTAGGTTGGTTAAGGCTGAACCACTATAAATGTAAGTGTGATTTAATTGCTTTATTTATTATATTTGATTACTCTTAATCACTCTCTATTTAGATACGAGCCTCAATTTTTGTACTTCTTTCAATTCGGCTTTAAATCGATTTTGTTGAAATATAAAGAAAAACTTCTATTGTTCACTCTCTACTTTACGAAAGAAAATTTTTAAACGAGCACTATTTCTCTTACACTAATTCAGCCCCCTCCCCCCCTCCCCCCCCTCTTAGTGTCAATTGATCATAACACTTATGATACTGCACATGATATTTGGCACATACTTGAAGTTACTCATGAAGGCACAAGTAGAGTTACATAATCTAAAATTAATCTTTTGATGCATAGTTATAAATTATTTAAAATGAAGCCAAACGAAACTATTGGTGATATGTACACATGTTTTATAGATGTTGTCAATGGTTTAAAAGCTCTTGATAAAAGTTATACTAATCTTAAATTGGTAAATAAGATTTTAAGATCTCTTAAAAAAAGTTGGGATCGAAAAGTAATAGCAATTCAAGAAGCAAAGGGCTTAAATAATTTTCCTTTTAGAACTCATAAGATCTTTAATGACCTATTAAATAACTTGTAAAACACATGATGAACAAGAGAAAACCTTTTAAAGTACATAAAGGATATTGCACTTTGAACAAAGAAGATTACTCGAGTGAAAGCTCAAGTGATAATATGATAACATTGCACTCCTCACAAGAAAACTTTAAAAAAGAACATGAAAAGGAACAAAACTTATAAGAATAAAAATGAACCTAAAAAAGCTATTATAATATGTTATAAATGAAAGAAGACAGCGCACTTCAAAACTGAGTGTCCATAACTAAAAAATAAGTTACAAACCCAAAGGAAGAAGAAAACATTCAAGGCAATATGGGATAAATCGGGTGCATCAGAAGACGAAGAGCAAATCAATGAAGATGAAGTAACAAACTATTCTTTGACGGCTTTCAGCCATGAGGTATTTGACTCTCCCGAAACATATTTATCTTATGATGAATTATTTGATGCATTTCATGATTTATATGATGAACTTAAAAAAATTAGTAAGAAATATAAATTGCTAAAAAAGGATCATATATCTCTCTTTAATGAATTTGATGAAATGAAAAATACGTATGATAACTATATATCAACATCTTGCACTAGTCAACATCTTATACTAAATGTGAAGAGTTAGAATTACTTAAAAAATATATATTTTTACAACAAACATTAGAAAAATTTTAAATTAAAAACAAGTCATTGGATATGATTCTTGCTATTCATGGTTGCGTATCAAGAAAAGAAGGAATTAGTTTTGTAAGTAGTAACACATATCAAAAGCCAACAAAATTTATAAAAGGACCCACATGACATATTTCTCCTAGTTAAATGCAATTTTTATGAAAAATTTGGTCACTATGTTTTGATATGCTCTCTTAAAAAATATGGTTTTCATAAATTAGTTTAGGTTCCTAAGGAAACTATAAATAATTGGATGCCAAAAGAAAAGAAAGGTAGATCTAACCATAAATGACCCAAAGTTAAATGGGCTCCTAAAGTAAGCCTCATTTTCTTGTAGGTATGTCTCCAAACAAGAGCTAAGAGAAAAAGATGGAATCTTGATAATAGATGCTCAAGACATATAACCGGAGATCTAACACATTTCTCAAAGCTCACTAGCCGAGATAGAGGATACATTACTTTTGAGACACCAATAAAGGAAAGATCATTGGCATTGAAAATATTGATAATAAATCAAATCTTTTAATTGAAGATATTTTTTTAGTTGATGGTTTGAAATAAAACTTAATAAGTATTAGTCAATATTATGATAAGAGATATAACGTTAAATTTGAATCTAATACTTACATCATAGAATTACCTAATAAGAATAAATTTATGATTGCTTTAAGATATGATAATATTTATACTATTGATCTTGATGATTTTCATAATAAAACTTGCTTTTCAATTTTAAATGATGATGCATAGCTTTGGCATATGAGATTAGTGCTGGTTACAGGTGCCCTACACGCCAATCACATGAGTGATGACACGTGTGACACGCTGCACGATCTTTTTACTTATGGTTATTATTGGCATATTCTAACATTATATTATTTGTTTTATATATATATATATATATATATATATATATATATATATATATATTGTGATGTCCTTGGTTCTATACAATAAGAATCAGATCGTGATGAGATCATGATAATAAGATCGATTCACCTTTAAACACAGATCCTAAATAATCCCAATCATATGTTACTCGAGAGGGACATCGAGATAACCAGACACACCGGTGCAATGTATACCCATCCATCTGATGGAGGCAGCTGGTCTCATAGCCTCTTGTATGGAGATACTAAGGATACAGTACATGTGCTCATTGGAGAATGAGTTTACTGATTGTTCCGCTTATGGAATGTTATATGGTTAATGATACCTAATGTCAAACAGTAATTCCATAGTCTCAGTAGTGTAACTGGTCCTTAGATTTGAGACACCAAAGATGCATTGTTTGAGTACTCATTTTTTTAATGTCGGACTTACAATTTTAGAAAGTTCCAAATCTAGTATGACTAGTTATCGGGATTAGAAGCCAACCTTATGAAGGTAATTGAGTGTCAATAAAGGATCATCCACTCTCAGTATCGCGAGAGGAATATTCATATGTGCTTGCTCAGACAAATCTTTGGCCATGGTCATTCGGATTGGGAGATGAGTTATCTAGAAGAATCTGATTAGAGCGAGACTCGAATGAATTCTGTATGTGGCCTGATAGTACTATATTCAATATACGATCTCTTGGATATTAGTTGGATGAGGAATTATAGATATATGGTAACTATGGACACATAGGTTAGATGAATTCGATCCCCTTGTACCGTATGGGGACTATGACACAGTGGCCTAATACATCCATAGTCGATGAGTCAAGTGAATTATTATGTGGATAATAATTCACTGTATCATAAGGAGTTCTGATGTAAGCGACTCACGACCAGCTTGGTATCGGGCCTAGAGGGTCATACACATATGGTAGATGCTTCAGCGAATATAGCTGTAACACCCCTTAGTCCCACATTGAAAAAGTGGGAATATATGAATGTCTTATAAGGGATGATAAGTGTACTACTAATAACTCTCGGCTCGAGCATTTTGGCCAGTGGTTGGGTCAAACTGAAGCTATCAGGATAGTTAGCTCATCAACCCGGGTCGTGACATTTGGTTGCATTATCAGATAGAGATCCAATAATGCAAGGTTAGTGGGTAATCAGATGAAGATCCAACATCCATTAAGGGTCCTCTTTCTATAAATACGAGGGGAGGCTCATAGAAAATCTATTTTATTTTGATCTTCTAGTGTGCATGTGATGCTCCCCTTGGTTTCCCAACAGTGGTATCAGAGCTAAGGTTGTTCGTGCGAAAGATTGGTTTTAAACTACGTGTGATGAGATTGAATCGCATAGAACTATTCTACGCGTTCTTGCTACATTTTCACAATGAAGGCAGCAAGGAAAGGGGCAGCCACCTGCGGTAGGCCACCCATGGCCAAGCCACCTGCAGGGGCGGCCGGCTGCGGCCAGGGCCTCCTGCAAGGGCGGTCACCCACGACCAGGTTGTGATAGGGGCTGCCTGCAAGGGGCAACCGCCCGCGGGCATGGCTGTCGCCCGCAGGGGAGGTGCCTGTGGGCATAAGTAGCGCCCGCAAATGCACCCAAGGGCATTGGCGCTTGTTGTAGGGGCGGCCACTGGCGTCGCGCAGTGCTGGCTCTTGCGTAGGGGCGGCAGCGGCAGATGGAAGGGACAAAAGGTTAGTGTTTTTATTTCTTGATGGTGACATGACATATTTGGAGACCGATATAAAATAAAAACCCCTCCTACGGTAATATTAAGTCGGTGAGAGCGAGACAATAAGATTGACCCACGTGGCCTTCCATCATTATAGGAAGAAATTGAATCATGACATAGGTTGAGTTTGTCAAGTCACTTGAGGCTCACTTATCTACGTGATCGAGTTCTTGCCTATGACATAGAGATGTCACTGGTGACCTGAGGACATGGTATGATTTGGTCGAGCAATCAAGAGCATATCATCGAATCAGACTCATCTTGTAATTATGGTGATGACTTAACCGAACTTCATGGTTGGTCGAGCAGTTGAGACCATGATGATTTGGAGGCTGAACATGATGAAAATCACAATGAGTTATGATTGACAAGAGTTGTCTACCTTTCAAGCTTTATATAATTGATCGAGTCACTCGAGGTTGCACTAAGACGCCCATTGGATCTCGTTCCCCATTAGGAGTCTATCAGAGACTTTCGTTTCATATGTCAAGGGTGTCACATGATTTGCTAGGAAAATAATGGGAGTATATTAAGATAGAAGTCCATATCTTAATTAGTTTTTCTGTAAAATCTGCATGTGTTATTAATTTACGCTACATCTTATTTTTTGCTTGTAAACCCCCTACATGGCATACTTGATGCCAACCGCCTCACTGGTCCAAACTACACAACTTGGCTTCGCAATTTGAGAATTATTCTCACAGAAGATAAAATCGTATATGTACTTAACACGATTGTGCTCACGTTGGAGGAAAGGATGAGCGAGGATCATATCACTCGCTTTGTGAAGTATATAGATAGTCCTAGAGGATAACCTATGTGTTGATCTTATACTTCAGCCCCTACTAGATTTCTTTTCACAGTTCATTATTAGCTTTAATATGAACAAGTTTGAGGTGACTCTACTTGAGCTCCTCAATATGTTGAGGGAAGTTGAGAGCACCATCAAGAAAGAGAAGTTAATTTTCTATATTGGTGAGACTAATTAGAAAAGGAATGCTAGTAAAATAAAAAAGGGGAAGGGTAAAGAAATAATCGAGTAAGGCAAAGGTTGCCAAGAAAGAGCCGGCAAAGGATAGTGCTTCCACTACGGCCAAGATAGGCATTGGAAGAAGAACTATAATGACTACCTTACAGATAAGGTGAAACATAAGCTTGGAGGAGCTTTAGGTATATTCATTATCAATCTCCACTTGTCAAATTTTCATGATAACACATAGGTATTGGATACCGAGAGTGCTTATCATATATGCAATTCAATGTAGGTTCTGGCAAGACCTAGGCGATTGGCCAAAGGTGAGCTAGACCTCAAGATGGGCAATAGAGCAAGAGTTACTGTAGTTGCCATTGGGAAGGTCACCCTATATCTGCTTGGTGAAGCTATCATTGTATTGGATGCATACTATTTTATTTTTTTATTATCAAAAATATTATTTTTATCTCTTGTTTGATAATTAGTAGATATAAATTAGTTTTTGAGAATAATAGTTGTTCAATAATTATGGATTGTGAGATCATCACTAGAGGGACCCTGATAAATAGCTAATATATGTTAGACACTTTTTCACACATTATAAATATAAATACGTCCAAGATGAAAAGAGATGAATAATGCATACATATAGCATTATGGGCTAGGTCATATACATGAGGGAAGGATTCAAAAGTTGTTGATAGATGGATCCTTAGATCCATTTGACTATGAGTTGTATACAACTTACGAACCTTACTTTCTTGGAAAAATGACCAACTCTCCTTTTAGTAGAACTGGAGTGAGAATCACAAAGTTATTGAAACTCATACATAGTGATGTATGTGGTCCCATGTCGACTCAAGCTATAGATGATTACTTATACTTCATTACATTCATTGATAATTTCTCTAGGTATAGACACATGTACTTAATAAAGTACAAGTCCGAGGTCTTTGAGAAATTAAGGAAATATAAGAATGAGGTAGAGAACTAAATTGGAAAGAGTATTAAGATTCTTCAATCAGATAGAAGAGGAGAATACTTGAGTACGAAGTTCACCCATTTACTTAGGGACAATAGGATTCTATCCCAATGGACACCTCCTTATATACCTCAGCTCAATGGTGTATCAAAAAGGAGGAATCACACGGTATTAGACATGGTGCGATCCATGATGAGTTTCACTGACCTACCCATCTCGTTCTGGGGATATGCCCTAGAGATCATAACTTACATTCTGAATAGAGTTTCATCAAAGTCGATAGTGTCTACACCATATGAGATATGGAAAAGAAAGAAGTCTGATCTTAAGGTGGTTAAGATTTGGGGCTATCCTGCCAACGTTAAAAGACACAACTCCGACAAGTTGGAATCAAGGATAGAACGGTGCATGTTCATGGGATACCCTAAGGAGATTTTGGGGTATTATTTCTATTAGCTTAAGGACCATAATGTCTTTGTTGCCAAGAGAGCTATGTTCCTTAAGAAAAAATATATTCTTGGTCGAAACAGTAGGAGTAAGATAGAGTTGAGCGAGGTTGGAGAACCTAGCTCAAACACCATTCAGAGCTCGAGTCTGTTCAGGTACCTAGTACACAAGTTTAAACTTTTCGTAGGTCTAGTAGAGTATCTAACCCTCCTGAAAGATATATGTGACATATCAGTAGAGATGACTCTTAGGATGTTGATCCCTAGACCTACGAGAAGGCTATTATGAGTATAGAATCCGAAAAGTGGCAAGAAGCTATGAATTCTGAGATGGCTTTCATTTACTCTAACAAGGTTTGGAACCTTGTGGATGCACCTGAGGTTATCGTGCCCATCGGCTGTAAATGGATTTTTAAGAAGAAGATCAGTGTGGATGGACAAGTATAGACCTATAAGGCAAGACTGGTAGTTAAATGATATTGTCAAAGGCAAAAAGTTGACAATGACGAAACCTTTTCACTGTAGCCATGCTAAAATCCATCAAAATTCTTTTGGCTATTGCAGCACACTATGACTATAAGATTTGATAGATGGGTGTGAAAACTACATTCCTTAATGGCAACCTCGAGGATGAGGTGTATATGCTACAGTTATAGGGATTCGTATCCAGAGAAAATACAGATAAAGTATATAGATTGCTCAAGTCCATATATGGATTGAAGCAAGCTTCCCTAAGTTGGAACATAAGATTTGATGAGGCGATCAGATCTTATGACTTCGTTAAGAACGAAGATGAGCTGTGTATATATATAACCTTGGTGCTATATGTAAATGATATCCTAATCATTGGGAATGATGTAGGAATGCTCTCCATAGTCAAGACTTGGCTATCGAGAAACTTCTTCATGAAGGACTTAGGGGAAGCATCCTATATTTTGAGGATCTGGATCTATAGAGATAGATCCAAGAGGATGCTTGGCTTGTCCCAATCCAAGTACATAGACTCTATCATCAAAAGGTTTGGCATAGAGAATTCCAAGAGAGGTCTCATACTGATGAGACATGAAATATCACTTTCTAGGAGTATGTCCTCAAAGACTCCTAAAGAAAGGACAAACATGGATAGGATACCCTATGCCTCAATGATAGGATCTATCATGTATGCTATGCTATGCATTAGGCCTAATATAGCACATGCTTTGAGTGTCACGAGCAGGTATCAGACAGATCTAAGTTTGAAACACTAAAAGACAGTAAAGTGTAACCCTAAGTACTTGAGAAGAACTAAGGATCTTTTACTGGTATATGGGGGAGGTACCCTCCAAGTTGAGGGCTACACTGACTCGAGTTTTCAGTCCGACATTGATGATAGCAAATTAAACTCAGGGGGTATTTTTTCACCCTGAATGGAGGAGCAGTAAGCTAGAAGAGTTTCAAGCAAGATTCTACTTCTGACTTGACCACAGAGGCAGAATACATTGTTGTAACAGAAACAACAAAAGAAGGGGTGTGGATGAAGAAGTTCATCAGGAATTTAGGAGTCGTACCAAGCAGTCTCGAGCTATTTCCCATATACTACGATAGTGACATGGCTATAATTCTAGCAAGGGAACCAAGGTCTCATGAGAATTGTTCTGAGGAGGTTCCACTTAATTAGGGTGATCATAGCCCAAAAAGATATAGCGATGAAAAGAGTTCCATCCGAAGATAACATCGCAGATCCACTAACGAAGTCGTTGGCTCAGATTGTATTTGAGTGTCATAGAGGTATGATGGGGATCAAACACATACGTGCTTGGCCTTAGGTCAAGTGGGAGATTACTGGTTACAGTTGCCCTACAAGCCAATCACGTGAATGATGGCACGTGTGACACACACACTATGCGATCTTTTTGCTTATGATTATTATTGGCATATTCTCACATTATATTATATGTTGCATATATATATTATGATTTCCTTGGTTATGTGTAATGAGAATCAGATCATGATGAGATCACGATAATGAGATTCATTCGTCTTTAAACACAGATCCTAAATAATCTCGGTCATAGATTACTCGAGAGGGACATCAAGATAACTGGACAGACCGATGTATTGTATACTCATCCATCTGATGGAGATGGCTAGTCTCATAGCCACTCGTGTGTAGATGTTAAAGATACAGTACATGTACTTATTAGAGAATGATTTCACTTATTGATCCGCTTATGGAATGTTATATGGTTAATGATACCTAATGTGAGATAGCGATTCTATAGTCTCAGATGTGTATCTGGTCCTTAGACTTGAGACACCAAGGATGTCTTGTTTGAGCACTCTTTCTTTGACGTCGGACTTATAAGTTTGGAAAGTTCCAAATTTGGTATAGTCGGTTATCATGATTGGTAGCCAACCGTATGAAGACAATTGAGTTTCAACAAAGGATCATCCAGTCTCGGTATCATAAGAGAAATATTTCATGTGTGCTTGCTCAAATAAATCTCTGTCTGTGGTCATTCAGATTGAGAGAGAAGTTCTCTGGGAGAATCCAATTAGAGCGAGACTCGGATGGATTTTGTATGTGGCCTTATAGTACCATTTCCAATATACCGTCTCTGGGATATTAGTTGGATAAGAGATTATAGATACACAGTAATTATAGACAGACAGGTCTGATGGATTCGATACTCCTATACCGTCTGGGGACTATGGCATAATGGTCTAGTACATCCATAGTCGATGAGTCGAGTGAATTATTATGGGGATAATAATTCACTATATCAGAAGGAGTTCTAATGGGAGTGAGTCACGACCAGCTCAGTATCAGGCTTAGAGGGTCACATATATATGGTGGATGCTTCAGCAAATAAAGGATTGGACATAGATCCAATTAGCCCATATTCTCATGAGATGAGACCCTACACTTATGAGCTCCTTGCATAAGGCTCAATTAGAGACCAAAGGAGATTATCAGATAGAGATCTAATAATGCAATATTAATGAGTAATTGGATGAAGATCTAATACCCACTAAGGTAGAACCCCTAGAGTTTTTGGTGGCTCTCTATAAACAGGAGGGGAGGCTTATAGTGATAGGCTGCATCTGTGGCAGCCTATTCCTATTCTCCTTCCTTCCTCTGTGCAAGAGTTTCGAGACCTAGGATTATACTTGGAGGAGTATCATTGTAGCGATCCATTGTATGGATACCACTAGAGAGGATCGATGCTTAACCTCCTTCATCCTCTCCATCTGGATTTGGAAAAATAGGGATATATGATCTTCCTAGGTAAACAATCTCCCACACGATGTGGTATTTTGATTTTGTGGCTTTCTCACAACCCAATCTTTTACATAACGATTTGATCTATATTGAAAATCTATTTTGTTTTGATCTTTTATTGCTCATGTGATGCTCTCACTTGGTTTCCCAACAATTATGATATGCAAGTATGAAACTAATCTCATAAATTAAAATTTAAGAACTTGTAAGAGGGATTCCTAAAATTTAATTTGTCAAGGAAAAAATTTGTGAAGCACGCCAACTAGGAAAATACATAAAGAGTAGCTTCAAACCTAAAAATCAAGTGAGTACCTCTAGGCCATTACAATTAATTTATATGGACCTATTAATACCACAAGTTTATGAGGTAGTAAATATGTTTTCGTGATTGTTGATAATTATAGTAGATATACTTGGACATACTTCTTGGCCCATAAAAGTTATTGTTTTAAATATTTTTGAAGTTTTGTAAACAAGTTTAAAATGAGAAAGGTTTTATGATTTTTTTTCTATTCGTAGTGATCATGGGGGTAAATATTTATGATTTTCAAGAAATTTATGATTCAAATTGGTATGGCCACAATTTATCTAATCCAAGAAATTCATAACAAAATGAAGTTGTTGAGATAAAGAATAGGAGTTTACAATAGATGACAAGAACCATGCCTAATGAACATAGCTTATCCAAATGCTTTTGGACTGAAGCCGTTAACAAGTCATGTTATGTCATGAATAGGGTTCTCATAAGACCTCTACTATCTAAAACTCCTTATGAATTGTGGAATAATAAAAGACCCAATATTTTATATTTTAAAGTTTTTTATTATAAATAAAAAGGATGCCTTAGAAAAATTTGATGTAAAATCGATGAATGCATTTTTCTTGGATATTTCTCTATTTCTAAAGCTTATCGAGTTTTCAATAAGAGAACTTTAGTTATTAAGGAATCTATCAATGTTGTTTTCAATGAATCCCCCGAAGTTAAGAAAAATAATTTTGATGATGATTTTGAATTTAATAAATTAAATTTGAATGAGAATTCTCCTCACGAAAGCAACTTAGATACATCTACTTCCAAAGATACCTTACTTAAGGAATGAAAGTATATAGATGCTCATCCTAAGGAGCTAATTATTGGAGATACATCAAAAGGTATTCAAACTTGATCTTCACTTAAAAATATTTATGTAAATGCTACATTTTTATCTTAAATTGAACCTAAATGCATTGACATGCTCTTAAAGATGACTCATGGGTCTCAATAATGCATGAAAAATTAAATTAATTTAGAAGAAATAAAGTTTGGACACTTGTTCCTAGACCTAGTTATCATCTTGTGATTGTCACTAAATAAGTCTTTAGGAATAAGCAAGATGAATAAGGTGTCATGATTCTAAAGAATGCTAGATTAGTGGCCAAATGTTTCAACCAGAAAGAAGGTATAGATTATAAAAAACTCTTCGCTCTTGTGGCTAGACTTAAAGCTATAAGGATACTTCCTTGCATATACATTTTTTAAAATTTTAAATTATTTCAAATGGATGTCAAAAGTACTTTTCTTAATGGTTTTATTTTTGAAAAAGTTTTTGTTAAGCAACCACCTGGATTTGAAAATAATCTTTTTCCGAACTATGTTTATAAATTATCTATGGCTCTCTATAGATTGAAGCAAGACCCTAGAGCTTAGTCTAAGAGATTTAGTTCATTTCTTATTCAGAATAATTTTTCAAAAAGTAAGGTCGACACTACACTATTTATTAAACGTTTCAAAAATAATTATCTTATTATTCAAATTTATGTTGATGATATTATTTTTGGTTCTACAAATGAATAATTATGTGAATCGTTTGCTAAGAGTATGAGCCAAGAATTTGAAATGAATTTGATAGGTGAATTGATATTTTTCCTAGAATTACAAATCAAGCAACTACGTAATAGAATTTTTATTAGTCAAACTAAATATACTTGGATCTATAAAAATAATTTCATATGGATAATGCTAAGGCTATTAATGTCACGCCTCCTTAATTATCGCACATTCGAGAGGTGTGACCCTATCTTAAAATCAAGAATATGATAATCTATCACAATCTATTCAGGATTCAAACTTACATTTAAGGACAATGAGAAACATTCAAACTTGAAAATTCGTATATGTAAAACCTGTGCAGTTTATAATCATACATCACATCACTCAAAACATTTATGAAACTCAAAGCCAACTTAACAAATATTAACCACACTTATAATTCATCTGCAAGAGAACCCATATAATCACACAACCAACCATTTATCACAAATTCACTTCAATGTAGACTAAACTTAACATTCCAAAATAACTCCAAATGTAAGAGGTCATTTAAAACTTTTACATGAAACATTAATCAGATTTCATCGACATCATTTCATTGCATACAAATATACTTATATAAAAACTACAACGATATCGGCCAACAAAAACTTGTCCAAAATCTGAATTGCTCTCCACTTCCTCATTCCAATCTTAATCTTCAATGAGTATTAAGCTAACCTGAAAATGTTTGATAATAAGGGGGTGAGCTACAAAGCTCAACAAGCATTTAAGATATCCAAGAAAAGAGCGGATCACTTAAACGTCATTCATTTAAAATATATTTAGTTCATAACAAATGGAATACATATTAATTGAAACATATTAATGACGTAAGAGGTGTTTCAGAGCATATCAAAGGCATATAGGACATTTTGGAGCATATCAATGGCAAATGAAATATTTTGAGATATATCAAAGGAGTGTGAAATGTTTCAAAACATATCAATAGCAAATGAAATATTTCGAAACATAACAATGACATTCGTAACATTACGAAGCATGTCAAAGACGTAAATATGTTTCAAAGCATATCAATGATGTATGAATAATCTCAAAGCTTATCAAATGAACAAATAAGGAACAAAAGCTCAAATATCATATTGACATCACATTCATTTCATTCTTATCCAAAGCGCATATATAAACTCAAAAGCAATGCTTTTAATATCATATCAAAAATATAAAGGGTAAAGTGAGATCATAAATATAATATGGTTCATCTATCTCTGAATGACCACCAAACATAAGTCTCCCACATTTGGGAGCTCTATCCACCCACGTCTGAGTGAAGTCATAGGGGGCCGGTAGAGCATCGCGGGCTCTATGCATAACTTCCTTTAATATTTCTAGCAAAAGTTCACATTATCCTACAAATAGCAGAGTACAAAAGGACATGAGCAATAAAAGCTGCAAGTATAAGAAGCACATGCGGAACAACAAAATATACATATGTCAAATATGTAACAATATGATGAATACAAAAATAATCACAATATGCATTCAGATAGATAAGGAATAAAAAATAATAGTACACAAGGATTCAAAGCAATAATGTAAGGCTCGTTTGAAGAAAGAACTTTAGCTGGATCATATATAGAATTTGATCTGATATCATAACAAAAATATAGATGGTGAAGTGGGATCATAAACATAATATGATCCATCCATTTCTGAATGACCATCGAATATAGTAGAGCACGTGGGCTCTAAGCACAACACTATTTACCATTTCTGATAAAGGTCAATAATATTTCACAAACACCAAAGTACAAAAGGACATAAGCAATAAAAGTGGCATATATCGGAAGCATATGCGGAGCAACTAAATATATATATGCCAAATATGTAACAATACGATGAATACAAAAATATTCACGATATACATTCAGATAGGCAGAAAATAAAGAACAAGAGTACACAAGAATTCAAAGTAATAATATAAGACTTAATTAAACAAAAGACTTTAGCTAGATCATACATAGAATATGATATGATATCATATCAAAAATATAGATGGTGAAGTGGGATCATAAAAATAATATGATCCATCTATTTCTGAATGACCATCGAACATAATAGAGCATGTGGGCTCTAAGCATAACACCATTTATCATTTTTAGTAAAGGTCCATAATATCCCATAAATACCAGAGTACAAAAGAATATATGAGCAATAAATTAGTATATATCGGAAGCATATGCGGAACAACGAAATATACATATGTCAATATGAAGTAATACGATGTAAACATAAACATTCACAATATACATTCATTTAGGTAAGGAGTAAAGAATAAGAGTATGCAGGATTTCAAAGCAATAATATAAGGCTCAAAAGAAGAAAGGAATTTAGTTGGATCACAAACAAAATATAATCTGATATCATATCAAAAACATAGATGGTGAAGTAGGATCATAAACATAATATGGTCTATCCATTTCTAGATGACCACCAAACATAGTAGAGCATCATGGGCTTTAAGCATAACACATTTTATCATTTCTGACAAAGGTCCATAATATCCCATAAACACTAGAGCACAAAAGGATATGTGAACAATGAAATTGGTATATATCGGAATCACATGTGAAACAATAAATCATGCATACGCCTATATGAAATAATATAATGTAACATTGATTAATACATAATATATTCATATATATGAGAAATTAAGGACAAGAGCATTAAAGAATTCAAATTTGAAATGGTTGAACCAAGAATAGGCAAAATTGATATAATTCCCTAATATGGCAGAATTCTGGAGGCACATTGCTCCAAATTACTCAAAAAAAAGTGTTTTTGGAAGGTAAATCAATCTACTTTCAGATAAAATAAGCTTTATATTAATTGAATGTTTTCAACAAAAGTTATAAATGATTTGGCAACTAAAGCTCACAAATTATGATTCCTGTTTTACAGAATTCATATGGTTCATCAAAATAGAGATTTTGATAGTCATTTGAACTCTAAATCTTTAAATCTTGATTTCAATGGAAATATCTATGAGTCTAATTTCTAATGAATCTAGTTTTACATAAATCAGAGAGGAAGAGGTCGTTAACAAAGAGGAAGAGGTGGTAGAAATCAGACCTATCAAGAATATCCAAACAATAAAGGTGGTGGAGAAAATTCTAGCCAAAGAGGCTGAGGTTATGGTCGAGGACGTGGCCGAGGCCGTGGACGTGACAAAAATTCTAAAAGGTCTAAAATACAATGCTATATTTGCAAAAGGTATGGGCATTACTCCTTTGAATGCTATTATAATCCTAATAATCAAGGTGATAAGGCAAATTTTATTGAAAAAGAAGAGAAGAATGAAAACCAAGTTTTGCTAATGACTTACGATAATTTGAAGGAAGATCGGTCTATGACATGATATCTAGATACATGAGCTTCAAATCACATGTGTGGCAATAAAGAATTATTTTCAGAAATGGATACAAGTTATTATGGAAATATTACATTTGGTGATCTGTCTCAAAGACCAGTAAGAGGCAAAGGTACAATTATTCTTGGACTCTATAATGGCAAAGAATTATATATTTCAGATGTTTATTATGTGCCTGATATGAAAAATAATATTCTTAGCTTGGGACAATTACTTGAAAAAGGTTATAATATTGAGATGAAAGATATGACTCTTTCAATTTATGATAAGATTAAGACATTAATCTCACATGTGAAAATGGTGAAGAATAAAATATTTCCTCTACATTTATGCATTTTTGATCAATCAAATTGTTTTAAGACTGATATTGAGGATATTTCTACATTATGGCATCTTAGATATGCACACTTAAATTTTGAGGCTTTAAAACTTCTAGAGAAGTTTAATATGGTGACAGGAATGCCAAGAATTAATCCCCCATCAAAATTATGTGAAGTATATGTTATGGGTAAGCAAGAAAGAAAGCCTTTTAAAATCAGCAGAACAAAAAGAGCAAGACATTGACTTGATCTAGTACACTCGGATATTTGTGGTCCTATCAGCCCAATATCACTTGGAGGAAGCATGCATTTTTTTACCTTCACTAATGATTATAGTGGCAAAACTTGGGTCTGTATTTTAAAGAAAAAAAATAAGTATTAAACAAATTCAAAGAATTTAAAGACTTGGTTGAAAGACAAAGTGGTTGCAAGATTAAATGTTTACAAACAAATAAAGGTGGTGAATATACATCAAATAAATTTAGAAGTTTTTGTAGAAATAATAGAATTTTACATCAATTTACTATGCCATACACACCTCAACAAAATGGTGTTTTAGAAAGGAAAAATAGGACTATACTTAATATGGTCCGATGCATGTTAAAGGAAAGAAAGATTCCTAAAGAATTTTGGAGGGATGATATTGCTTGTGCAGTTTATTTGCTTAACAGGTTTCCAACAAGGCGAATTGGTAATTCTACACCAGAAGAAGTATGGAGCTTGCAGAAACCAAGAGTTGATCATTTAAGAATTTTTGGAAGTGTTGTATTTGCCAAGATACCAGAAGAAAAGAGAACAAAACTTGAAGATAAAAGTCAGAAATACATTTTATTAGGTTATGCTGAGAAGTCCAGTGGACACAAACTCTACAATCTGACTTCTCAGCATAAATGAAGTTATGCTGAGAAAGTTCATTATTGTCAGTATCAATTCTTTGAGTCACATCACAAATGAAGTTGTGATGTCAAGAGATGTTAAGTTTAATGAACAACAGATTTGGGACTGGAAAAGTAATGAACAACATAGGAAAGCTATATCATCAAAAGAGGATGATATAGTACAAGCAAGCACAGAAGAGGCTTTACCAGAATCATCATCGAGATTAGCTAGGTCACATGATTCAAGAAGTCCGATTATAAGAAGGACAAGACCGATCCAGGAGCTATATGATGTGACTCAAAGAATTGATACTGACAATAATGAACTTTCTCTATTTTATCTTTTTGCAGGATATGATCCATTAACTTTTGAAGAAGCTTGCAAAGAAGAAAAATGGAGACAAGCTATGAAGGAGGACATTAATGCAATCAACAAAAATGATACATGGGAGCTTACTACACTTCCAGAAGACCACCAAGCGAATGGTGTTAAGTGGATCTTCAAAACAAAAAAAAATGCACAAGGAGAGATAGAGAAATATAAAGCACGATTGGTTGCAAAGGGATATAAACAACAACATGGGATTGACTATGAAGAAGTGTTCACACCAGTTGCTCGATTGGAGACAGTAAGATTACTTATCTCCCTAGCAGCTCAAATGAAATGAAAATTTTTACAAATGGATGTCAAATCAGCATTCCTTAATGAAGTTATTGAAGAAGAGGTATATATTCAACAACCCCCTAGTTTTATTATTTATGAATAAGAAGACAAAGTATATAAGTTAAAGAGAGCTCTTTATGGGCTTAAACAAGCCCCATGAGCATGAAATTCTCGGATAGATGCTTATTTTATTCAAAATAGTTTTTCTAAATGTCCACATGAACATGCTCTCTATACAAAATCTAACATTGATGGAGATATCATGTTTGTATGCCTGTATGTATATGATTTAATAGTTACAGGTAGTAGTAGCTCCATGATTAAAGATTTTAAACACTCTATGAAGAAGGAGTTTGAGATGACTGACTTGGGCTTAATGTCTTATTTCCTTGGTATCGAAATTATACAAAACAATGAAGGAATTTTTATTTCATAAGAAAATTATGCAAAAGAGGTTTTAAAGAAGTTTTCTATGGAAGATTATTATCCTACAGATACACCTATTGAGTACGGTACCAAGTTGACCAAAGAAGGCGAAGGTAAATACATTAATCCAACTTATTACAAAAGTCTAGTTGGATGTTTAAGGTATTTGACATGCACTCGAATATATTATTTGAGTTGGTTTAATAAGTAGATACATGGAATCTCCTAAGACTTCTCATTTAAATATCGCTAAAAGAATTTTGTAATATATTAAAGGATCAATTGAGTATGAAATATTCTATTCATCATCAAAAGGACTGGATCTTATTGGATATAGTGACAGTGATTGGGCTGGAAGCTACGATGATCGAAAGAGTATAACTGGATTTGTATTTTATTTTGGTGGAGCTACATTTACTTGGTCTTCAAAAAAATAACATACAGTTGCTCTATCAAGTTGTGAAGCAGAATATATAGCAGCATCTTCTTGTGTTTGTCATGCAATATGGCTAAGAAGATTACTTCAGGAACTTCATATGCCACAGGAGAAGTCAACCAAAATTTATGTTGATAATAAATCAGCTATTGCCTTAGCCAAGAATCCAGTCTACCATGAAAGATCAAAGTCTATCGACACAAGATTTTATTTTATAAGAGATCATATCAAAAATAAAGAAGTGGAGCTACACCATGTCAAGACAAGTGAACAAGTGGCTGATATTTTTACAAAACCTCTCAAAATTGAAATATTTCAACATCTTCTAAGGAAACTTGGCATGTTGGATGGAACAAGTTTAAAGGGGGAGAATGTTGGAATTAAACTTGTACAATTATCATGAAGAGATTAATTTTATCAGAAGAAATATTTATTTCTTCAAGAGAAAATATTTATGGAAGGACAAGTCAAATTGACTATTGATTCTTGAAAGAGTTTATTGAAAGAAAGATTCTTTCTTACTGCATAAATGTAATGTATCTTGGGGAACTATATAAACCCCATATGTTGAGTCATGAAATATATAGAGTTTATAAAATTATAAAATATTGAGAGAAATACAGAAGATTTAGCCTTCTCCTACTCTTCCTTAGTGTGCTAACTCTATCCTTTCTTTCTATCAACTTCAACATGTCTCAGTACCACATAATAACTAAGTCCTTAGGCAACATAGCTCATTCAGAGCAGGACCATATACCTCATGCATTGGGTGGTATCTCTCATTCATGGAGGTGCGATTAACGAGAGCAAAGGCGTGTAGTAATATGTGAGTAAGTGGGAATATTTCATTAATAACATCAAATATAGAATCAAAGCTGGGGAAGGAAGGCTAACACTAGCAACATAAGATCCGGGTGCCCATTTCTATAGTTCTCAATCTAATTCTTCAAATCAATGCTTTGGGGCTGCTTTCCTTAATACAAAGATAATGCATATTAACACGTGCCCCACACTTAACTTGACTTTCCTGTCTACTATTCTTTATCCACTAGCCATCAAAATGACATCGCTTTATATAATTCTCTACCTAGTGCTTTTACTATTCTCTACCCTATAATAAATAAATTTAACCAGTGGCAATAAGGATTTGGACTACTATCTAATCTAATGGACTAAACTAACTGATGCTTCTAAGAAACCAGCATCGAATAAAAATTATGAATACTTATCATTATTGAACTAGTAAGTCCAAGCCCTGCCTCGTACTCCTCAACTCATTACTGCATTCCTTATCTATCTTTTCGCTCTGCCTCTCCCGCCTTACATGCTTTATCAAATCTAATGATCCGGATTTTTTAACCAATACCGATAAGAATTGCATCTAGGCATACATTAATAGAAGTAGTATCCACCACTAAGGACTAAGACAGACAGGTACTTCTCATTCTTTCAAGTCAATCATGTGAGTGATGACACGTGTGACACGCTGTGTGATCTTTTTGCTTATGATTAATATTGGCATATTCTCATATTATCTGTTACACATATATTGTGACGTCCTTGGTTCTATGCAATGGGAGTCGAATCATGATGAGATCACGATAATGAGATTGATTCACCTTTAAACATAGATCCTAAATAATCCCGATCATAGGTTACTCAAGAAGGACATTGAGATAACTGGACAGATCGGTGTACTATATACCCGTCCATATGATGGAGGCGGTTGGTCTCATAGCCACTTGTGTGGAGACACTAAATATATAGTACAGGTGCTCATTGGAGAATGAGTTCACTGATTGATCCGCTTATTGAGTGCTATATGGTTAATAATACATAATGTTAGACAGTGATTTCATAGTCCCAGTTGTGTATCTGGTCCTTAGACTTGAGACACCAAGGATGTCTTGTATGAGTACTCCTTTCATTGATGCCAGACTTACAAGTTTAGATGTTTCAGAACTGGTACAGTTGTTTATCGGGATCGGTAGCCAACCTTACGAAGGCAATTGAGTGTTAATAGAGGATCATCCACTCTGGGTATCACGAGAGGAATATCTCATATGTGCGTGCTCAGACAAATCCCTGGCCAGGGTCATTCGGATTGAGAGAGAAAGAGTTCTCCGGGAGAATCTGATTAGAGCGAGACTATGACGGATTTCGTATGTGACCTGATAGTACCATATCCAATATACGGTCTCTGAGATATTATTTGGATTAGGGATTATAGATACATGGTAACTATGGACAGACAGGTCCGATGGATTTGATCCCTCCTGTACCGTCTGGGAACTATGGCATAGTGGCCTAGTACGTCTATAGTCGATGAGTCGAGTCAATTAGTATGGGGATAATAATTCACTATATCATAAGGAGTTCTGATGGGAGTGACTTACGGCCAGCTCGATATCGGGCCTAGAGGGTCACACACATATGGTGGATGCTTCAGCGAATAGAAGATTGAATGAAGATCCAATTAGCCCCTATTCTCAATAGATGAGACCCTATGTTTATGGGTTCCTTGATTAAGACACAATTATAGGCCTAAAGAGATTATTGGATAGAGATCCAATAATGCAAGGTTAGTGGGTTATTGGATGGAGATCCAATACCCACTAAGGAAGGAGTCCTAGGGTTTTGGTGGCTCTCTATAAATAGGAGTGGAGACTCATGGTTGATAGGCTGTAACTTTAGTCACCACCTCCTATTCTCCTCCACCCCTCTGTGTAAGAGTTGTGAGATCAGATTGGAGGAGTTTCACTGCAGAGATCCATCGTATGGATACCGCTAGAGAGGAGGACGCTTGACCTCCTTCATCTTCTCCATTCGGATCTGGAATACAGGGATATACGATCTCCATAGGTAAAATCAATCTCTTACACATCGCAATTTTTTTATTTTTGTGGTTTTTCTCATGACCCTAATCTTTTGCACAATGATTTAATCTGCTTGGAAAATCGATTTTTATTTTGATTTTCGCTGCGCATGTGATGCACCCGCTGAGGTTTCCCAACAGTGGTATCAGAGCCAAAGTTTTCATGCGAAAGATTGGTTTTAAACTACGTGTGATGAGATTAAATCACATTGAATCGTTCTATGCGTTCATAGTAAGAACAGCGAGGAGGAGGGGCGGCCAGCCATGGCTAGCCCCCATGCAGGGCCGGTTGCAAGGGGCAGCCGACTGTGACCAAGGATCCCTGTAAGGGGGCAGTCGACCACGAACAAAACCCCCTTGCAGGGGCAGCCGCCAGCAAGCGCGGTCGCCCACGGGCATGGCTGGCGCCTGTAGGGGCAGCGCTTGCGGGCGTCGGCAGCGCCCGCGGTCAGGCCGCAGGTGGCAACTGCTCGCTGCCAGGGATGCCAGGGCTGCCGCCTGCAAGGGCGACCGTTGGCAGGAGCGGTCGCTAGCAGGGGCAACGCCCGCGCAAGGCGGCGCCGCTCGCCCACGAGGTGCCGCCCGAGGGCAGTAGCGCCTGCCGAAGGGGTGGTTGCCCACGCCGATGGCGTGCAACACCGCCACCTGCGCAGGGGCAATGGCGGTGGCGACGCAGAGGGGGGCAAGGAGAGGGCTAGGGCATCCTTTTGAGAAAAGGATGATCCTGCCCCTCTGAATTTTAAAATTTCTAAGGACTATCCTCATGTATAGAATTTTAAAAATACCCTCAATAATTTTAGAAATTTCGAGGACTGTCCTCTCATCCAAAATTATGAAAATACCCTTAACAATTCTGCAACTTCCGAGCATATCCTGATTTCTAGAAAAATAATTAATTAAATAATTTAATTAATTATTATATATATCTAGTAATCCTACATATGATGTGATGTATAATGTGGATAGATGATTATGAGTCATGTGTGTAATTATGATTATTACTATTATTAGGGCCTACAAGCCTGCGTTTTTCTCGTTTATTGTTGGGCCTGCGTGCTTGTGATTATTTGTAATTACATGGAGAGATGCAACGAGAGCGTGAAGGTTACAGCGGGACCCACGATGTCGTGGCGGGAGATAACGACGCATGGTGATGCGACGATCCGACGAAATCGATGATGACGAGATCAACAATCACAAGGCATGAAGATGCGCCAATGCACACATAGATCCTATTATACATGATTAGGCCCATTGGCTCGGGCTTAATCATATTATGTGGCGGCTCATGATCATCCGATATAGCTTGCATAGGTGATGTGTTATACACCTACTAGATATATGTATATATATATTTGCATGCGATGTAGATATATATTAAATATGTATGTGTGTGACACGACATATTAGGAGACTGATACTAAACAAAACCCCTCCTCTAATAATATTAAGTCGGTAAGCGTGAGGTAATAAGATTGACCCACGTGGCCTTCCATTGTTATAGGAAGAAATTGAATCACGACATAGGTTAAGTTAGTCGAGTCCCTCGAGGCTCACCTATCTATGTGATCGAGTTCTTGCCTACAACATAGAGATGCCACAGTGACCTGAGGACATGGTATGCTTGGTCGAGTCCCTCGAGGGCATATCATCAAATCAGACTCATCTTATAACGATGGTGATGACTTAACTGAATATCATGGTTGGTCGAGTCCCTCAAGACCATGATGATTCGGAGGCCGAACGTGATGGGAATCACAAGGAGTTGTGATTGGCAAGAGTTGCCTATCTTTTGGGCTTAGTGTAATTGGTCGAGTCCCTCGAGGTTGCACTAAGATGCTAATTGGATCCCGATCCCCACTAGGAGTCTGTTGGAGACTTTCGTCTCACATGTCGAGGGTATTGCATGATTCACTAAGAAAATAGTGGGAGTACATTAAGATAGAAGTCCATATCTTAATTAGTATTTTCTGTAAAATCTGCACGTTTTTTATTTTCACTATATCTTGTTTGTCGCTTGCAAAACCCCTATGTGACATACTTGATGTCAACCGCCTCATTGGTCCAAAGGCTCCATAATTTGAGAATTGTTCTCATGAAGGAGAAAATCTTAAATGTCCTGAACATGATTATGCCCACACCGGAGGAAAGGACAAGCGAGGATGAGATCACTCGCTTTATTAATTATATAGATAGTCCTAGAGGATAACCTAAGAGGATGACCTATGTATGATCTTATACTTCAGTCCCTATCAAATTTCTTTTCATGGTTCATTATTAACTTTAATATGAACAAGCTTGAGGTGACTCTATCTGAGCTCCACAATATGTTGAGGGAAGCTGAGAGCACCATCAAGAAAGAGAAGCTAGTTCTCTATATTGGTGAGACCAATAAGAAAAGGAAGGCTAATAAGACCCTTAAGAAGGGCAAGGACAAAGAAGGACCAGGTAAGACAAATGTTGCCTAAAAGACCCAGCAAAGGATAAAGGATAATGCTTCCACTATGGCTAAGATGAGCATTGGAAGAGGAACTGTAAGGACTACCTTACAGAGAAGGCGAAATAGAAGCTTCAAGTATATTCTTGATCAGTCTCCACTTGTCAGATTTTCATGATAACATATGGGTATTGGATACCGGGAGTGCTTATCATATTTATAATTCGTTGCAGGTTTTGGCAAGACCTAGGAGATTGGCTAGAGGCGAGATGGACCACAAGAGAGGCAATGGAGCAAGAGTTGTTGCAGTTGCTATTGGAGAGGTCACCCTACATCTGCCTGGTGGAGCTATTATTGTATTAGATGCATGTTATTTTGTTCCCTCTATTATCAAAAATATTATTTTTATATCTTGTTTGACAATTAGTGGATATAAATTAGTTTTTGAGAACAATAGTTGTTCAATAATTATGGATGATGAGATCATCACTAGAGGGACCCTTATAAATGACTTATATGTGTTAGACACTTCTCCACATATCATGAATATAAATATGTCTAAGAGGAAAAGAGATGAGGTGAATAATGTATACCTATGACATTATAGGCTAGGTCATATACATAAGAGAAGGATTCAAAAGTTGCTGAAAGATGAATACTTAGATCCATTTGACTATGAGACATGCAACTTGCGAACCTTGCCTTCGTGGGAAGATGACCAACTCTCCTTTTAGTGAAACTGGAGAGAGAGCCACCGAGTTATTGGAACTCATACATAGTGATGTATGTGATCCCATGTTGACTCAGGCTATAGGTGGTTACTCATACTTCATTACATTCATTGATTATTTCTCTAGGTATGGACACATGTACTTAATGAAGTACAAATCTGATGCCTTTGAGAAATTCAGGGAATATAAGAATGAGGTAGAGAACCAAATTGGAAAGAGTATTAAAACTCTTCGATCAGATCGAGGAGAAGAGTACTTGAGTACAAAGTTCACCCATTTCCTCAAGGACAATGGGATTCTATCCCAGTGGACACCTCCTTATACACCTCAGCTCAATGGTGTATCAGAAAGGAGTAATCGCACGCTGTTAGACATGGTGCATTCTATGATGAGTTTCGCTGATCTACCTATCTCGTTATGGGAGTATGCCCTAGAGACCACTGCTTACATTCTGAACAGAGTTCCATCAAAGTCGGTAGTGTCTACACCATATGAGATATGAAAAGAAAATAAGCCCAATATTAAGATTGTTAAGATTTGGGGCTGTCCTGCCCACGTTAGAAGACACAACCCCGATAAGTTAGAATCAAGGACAGAATGGTGCACATTCGTGGGATACCCAAAGGAAATTTGTAGGTATTATTTCTATCATCCTGAGGATCGAAAGGTCTTTGTTGCCAAGAGAGCTGTGTTCCTTGAGAAGGAACACATTCTTGGTGGAAATAGTGGGAGTGAGATAGAATTGAGCGAGGTTGGAGAACCTAGCTTAAGCACCATTCCAGAGCCCGAGTCTGTTCAGGTACCTAACACACAAGTTCCAACTTTACGTAGGTCTAATAGAGTATCTCACCCTATTGAAAGATATATGGGACATATCAGTGGAGATGACTCTCAGAATGTTGATCCTTAGACCTATGAGGAGGCTATTATGAGTATAGACTCCGGGAAGTGGCAAGAAGCCATGAATTCTGAGATGAATTCCATGTACTCTAACAAGGTTTGGAACCTTGTGGATGCACCTGAGGGTATTATACCCATCGGCTGCAAATGGATCTTCAAGAAGAAGATCGGAGTGGATGAAAAGATAGAGAACTATAAAGCAAGGCTGGTAGCTAAAGGATATCGTCAAAGACAAGGAGTTAACTATAACGAAATCTTTTCACCTATAGCCATGCTTAAGTCCATTAGAATTATTTTGACCATTGCAGCACACTATGACTATGAGATCTGGTAGATGGATGTCAAAACGGTATTCCTCAATGGCAACCTCGAGGAAGAGGTGTATATGATACAACCAGAGGGATTCGTATCCAAAGAGAGTCCAAATAAAGTATGCAGGTTGCTTAGATCCATTTATGGATTGAAGCAAGCTTCCTAAAGTTAGAACATAAGATTTGATAAGATAATCAGATCTTATGACTTCGTTAAGAACGAAGATGAGCCTTGTATGTACAGGAATGTAAGTGGAAGCGCTATCACCTTCTTGGTGCTATATGTGGATGACATCCTAATCATTGGGAATGATGTAGGAATGCTCTCCATAATAAAGGCTTGGCTATCTAGAAACTTTTCCATGAAAGACTTAGGGGAAGCATCCTATATTTTGGGGATCCAGATCTATAGAGATAGATCCAAAAAGATGCTTGGCTTGTCCCAGTCTAAGTACATAGACTCCATTGTCAAAAGGTTGGCATAAAAAATTTCAAGAGATGTCTCATACCGATGAGACGTGGAATATCACTTTCTAGGAGTATGTCCCCAAAGACTCCTGAAGAAAGGGCATACATGAATAAAGTACCTTATGCCTCAGCGATAGGGTCTATCATGTATGTGATGCTATGTACTAGGCTTGATATAGCACATGCCCTGAGTGTCACGAGCAGGTATCAGGCAGATCCAGGTTTAGAACACTAGAAGGCAATAGAGTGTATCCTTAAGTACTTAAAAAGGACTAAGGATCTTTTACTAGTATATGAAGGAGGTAGCCTCCTGGTTGAGGGCTACACAGACTCGAGTTTTCAGTTTGACATTGATGATAGCAAGTAAAATTCAAGATATGTTTTCACCATGAATGAAGGAGTAGTAAGCTGGAAGAGTTCCAAGTAAGATACTACTGCTGACTCGACCACAGAGACAGAATACATTGCTGTCGTAGAAGCAGCAAGACGAAGGGGTGTGGATGAAGAAGTTCATCAAGAATTTGAGAGTCATACCAAGCAACGTGGATCTGACTCCCATATATTGTGACAGCGACAGAGCGATAACTCTAGCAAGGGAACCCAGGTCTCATCAAAAATATTCTGAGGAGGTTCCATCTGATTAGAGCGATTATGACCCGAAAAGATATAGCAATGAAAATAGTTCCATCCAAAGATAACATTCTAGATCCACTGACGAAGCCGTTGGCTCAGATTGTATTTGAGCGTCACAGGGGTCTGATGGGGATTAGACATATAGGTGGTTGGCTTTTGGTCAAGTAGGAGATTGCTAATTACAGGTGCCCTACAAGCCAATCACGTGAGTGATGGCACGTGTGACACGCTATGTGATCTTTTTGCTTATGATTAATCTTGATATATTCTCATATTATCTATTACATATAGATTGTGATGTCCTTGGTTCTATGCAATGAGAGTCGGATCATGATGAGATCACGATAATAAGATTGATTTACCATTAAACACAGATCCTAAATAATCCTGATCATAGGTTACTCAAGAGGGGCATTGAGATAACCGGATAGATCGATGTACTATATACCCGTCCATATGATGAAGGTGGCTGGTTTCATAGCCACTTGTGTGGAGACACTAAGGATATAGTACAGGTGCTCATTGAAGAATGAGTTCACTGATTGATCCGCTTATGGAATACTGTACGGTTAATAATACCTAATGTCAGACAGTGATTTCATAGTCTCAGTTGTGTATTTGGTCCTTAGACTTGAGACACCAAGGATGCCTTGTATGAGTACTCATTTCTTTGACGGTAGACTTACAGGTTTGGAAAGTTTCAGATCTGGTACAGTTGGTTATCGAGATTGGTAGCCAACCTTACGAAGGCAATTGAGTGTTAATAGAAGATCATCCACTCTCGGTATCATGAGAGGAATATCCCATATGTGCTTGCTCAGACAAATCCCTGGCCAGGGTCATTCAGATTGAGAGAGAAAGAGGTCTCCGGGAGAATCTGATTAGAGCGAGACTATGATGGATTTCCTATGTGACCTGATAGTACCATGTCCAATATACGGTCTCTGGGATATTATTTGAATGAGAGATTATAGATACATGGTAACTGTGGATAAACAGATCCGACGGATTTGATCCACCCTATACCGTCTGGGGACTATGGCATAATGGTCTGTGAATTATTATGGGGATAATAATTCACTATATCAGAAGGAGTTCTGATGGGTGTGACTCACGACCAGCTCAGTATCGGGCCTAGAGGGTCACACACATATGGTGGATGCTTCAGCGAATATAGGATTGAATGAAGATCCAATTAGCCCCTATTCTCATTAGATGAGACCCTATGTTGATGGGCTCCTTGATTAAGGCCCAATTATAGGCCTAAGGAGATTATTGGATAGAGATCCAATAATGCAATGTTAGTAGGTTATTGGATGGAGATCCAATACCCACTAAGGAAGGAGCCCTAGGGTTTTGGTGGTTCTCTACAAATAGGAGGGGAGACTCATGATTGATAGGTTACAACTTTAGCCACCACCTCTTATTCTCCTTCATCCCTCTGTGCAAGAGTTGCGAGATCAGATTGGAGGAGTTTCGCTGTAGAGATCTATCGTGTGGATACCGCTAGAGAGGAGGACGCTTAACCTCCTTCATCTTCTCCATCCGATCTAGAATATAAGGATATACGATCTCCCTAGGTAAAATCAATCTCTTACACATCACGGTTTTTCAATTTTTATAGTTTTTCTAGTGATCCCAATCTTTTACACAACGATTTGATCTGCGTGGAAAACTGATTTTTGTTTTGATTTTCGATGTGCATATAATGCATCTACTGAGGTTTCCCAACATGAAAAAGCACTAATTCCACCACGAATAGAAAGAATTGAACCGAGAACTCCAACTTTATACCTTCTCTATTGATATGCTATTACATGATTTTTTTTCTTATATTAATAGTTTTAGTACGCCCCTACTCGTTTGTAAACTAGTATTTCGGTCTCTCTCATATTGTTTGGCCACTACCTCTATTCTTGTATACCCTTGTTCCACTTTTTAAAGTAGTATAGTTCTACTCTTGTTATCAGTAGGCTCATCCCCAATTGCTAGTTAAAGGATTATAAACAGTGATTCCGATCTTGTTAGTAATAGCTTAATCCCCTATGTGGAGTTAAAGTACTGTACTCCCTTGGTGCATTCTTCCCGGTAGAGGTATTACAGCTTTGTCTGTTTTTCCAAAGTAATTCATTATAGTAAGATAAAGTATTGAAATGAAATGTTCTATTCTCATAATTTTCTAGTGGTTGCACGGTGATTAAGATAAGATAATGATAGTTTGAAAAAGGATTAAGTGAATAGTATGGTAATAAGGAATGAAGTGAAGGTTCGAGTTTAGTGAGAGAATTAGGGTAAGGGCTCACGGCCAATGAAGCAAGGTTCGAAGTCATTAGTTAAATAATCAAATGGAGGAAGGGCAGGCTCGGAGAAAGGGATATTAAATTGGAAGCAAGGGTATTGGCAGCACTAAATATAGTTTTAAAGAAGGGAAGGATAGGCTACCAGTAAGGAGTGAATACTAAGCTACGGAGTTCTAAGGGCGGTAACTAAGCCTTAGAGACGGGAATGTCAGTTTGAAAGTTCGGAGTGGAGTAGCAAAGGCTAAGGCAAATAGGGTAGTGTTTTAGTAAGAGGAGGTCATAGTTGAATCTGATAATGAGTAATTAAATTCTAATAGAGTATTGGAGGCAGGCAGGCTTCTAAGCAGTACCTGATACTATGTATAATTCTGTAGCTACCGATCTCAAAGCTACCCTTCTTGTCTCTTGTTCTGTTGCTCATGCTTTTCATTCTTTCTATTTATATAAATAACTAGGTTTGTTTGGGTAGTGACTACCGTAGGGAGCACAGGAAGGTAGAGCTCTTGATTGAGAATTAAAAGTAAGGCTATTGATTCAAAAACTTAGTATCGCATGGAACAAACAAAACACCCGCACACAACATATAGAAAAGAGAAAAGCAATATACATTTTTTTAATACAAAAATAAAAAAGAAAACACCTTTTTAGACCTATTTTCCCTAAGCAAATAGAAAGAAATTTTATTATACATGAAAAGGATACTTACATTGAATCATGAAATGAACATACTTAATCGAATAATGAAATAAACAAGTAAGAATAACAAGTAGATCACTGAGAACGAGATGGAGCAGTGGCAGAGTGAAAGGCAAGACGAGGAATAAGTGTGGAGGTCGGATTAACACTGTTACATAGGACCCAGGTGCCCAGTTTCGTTCCATCCTTGGCAACATTAGTTTGATTCTCCATTACAAAGGATCTGAATCGAGGGTTTTGGTTGACTTGAACCAAGCAATTGGTGGAATTAATAGTTGCTCGTCCCATTCTCATCTGCCAGTAGTCAATTCTTACTGTTAGAAGTTACATTATGATCGGTATTAGTATAGGGTATATAATACTACTAGGCATTGAAGGTAGTAGCAGCAGGACGAAAGTAAGAATCTAGCTCGGGCATAGGGGCATTTAAGGTAGGCTTGGGAGCTACCAAGCAAGTCTTGCAATTTCTATCATAAGCTAGTTAAGCCCTATTGATGAGGTTACCGCTTAGAAGCAGTAGTGAAGGTCTAACCAGGTACTAGTCAATTCTTATCGATAGGGATATCGGATTTGAAGCAAGTAAGAAAGAGTAGGCTAGCAGGCAACCGGACATATTGGTTTTAGTTTCAAAGGCAAAGAGGGCATACTAATCCTCGCGCATCAGATCCGTACATCTACGTTCTATTCCTTTAGGCAGTGTTCGATTCTCTAGTAGTAGGTTAGACCTTTGTTTCGAGTTATCATAGTAGAAGGCAATAGTCTATTTACGTCGGGGAGCAGGAAAGTTTTATTTTTTTATTGGTCGGGTTCTTACTTTAGAGCTGTTGTCTTGCTAGTAGTAGCAGCAGTCATGTGTCAATACTAGTTGATTTCTTTATTCGTTTATTTTATCTTATATGGAGTGTTTATAGAATGAGAGAGTAGTATCTCAATTCTTTAGGTCTTGGTGGCTCGGAGCAACTAGTTGGATAATGATATAAGGTATTTACAGGCAATAGAGAGGTTATAGTAAGAATCAGAAATAGTATAGTTGGGTTGAAAGCAAAGAGCAATGGGATGGAAGTCAGCAAACAAAGACAGCTTTTAGGCTAGGATACATAGGCTTATAGAAAGCAAAGCAAGGTTCAAAGGAAGTAGTGAAAGAGTTAGTTTAGAGCATAAGTATGAGCGATATCGAATCAAGTCTCATCGGTACTTGTTTGATTCTGACTCTCCCGTTGGGGATTCTCTTATTAGGTAGTGTTTCATTCTGTCTTTTGTCAGTTTAGCTCTATAGTTAATAGCTCAATTGCTAGTTTCCAGTTCATCTCTTATTGTGGTATTGGTTGGCTTCCAATATGTTGTGTCAACTCTTTTATTCTTGTATTGATTCTAATAGAGAGTAAGCGAAGAGTGAAAAAGTAAAGATAGGTAGACTCAATCAATCTAAGAGGTAAGGCTCCGGGGATTGGTAGTGAGAGAATGAGAACTACTTGTTTGATTCCCAATTCAAATCTAAGGTTTTAGAGATGGTAGTCGCAGGCTTTAAGCAATTAGTTGAAGAGTGTTCCCTTGGGAAGTAAGGATCATAGGTAGCAAGCAGTTAAAGAAGCAAGGCTAGTAGTGGTGAGTCGATATTTAGTAGTAAAAAGAAAAGAGTCAAAGTATGGATAGTTAGAGGTTGAAGCAAAACACAAGTATGGCTTGCTTGTGCACGGGCCCTGCCATTATAGTCCTTAGTATATTCATTATTCTTTCTTATAGTGATGAGTTGGAATGCTGTAACTCGCTATCACCAAACACACATCTGTAGTAGTAACTTCGTTATGACTTGTATATTTGTTAGCCGCCCAATGTCGTGTGTTTAACTCACTAACGTGTAATATTAGTAGTTGCTTGTCTGCTTGGCCGTTAGTAGTAGCTTGGTGGGACAAATAACATACTGAAAGATAGGAAGGATAGTAAGACTTGAGATCAGAGTAGCTCTAAGGTCTTAAAGTAAGCCAAGGTAGAGTAATAAAAGCAGGGAAGGCAATACTGCCTATAGGGTTTGGTAGCTCCCTTCTTCCTAGTATAGGATTAAGTCTTGTTATTATGAGTTCTATTCTTTATCCCTGATTTGATCCTTAGAAACAGTAGTGACAGGGTGAACCCCAGACTTAAGTAAGGGAAGTTATAAAAGTAAGAGATATCGACTGAGTGTTTAAGTGGTTAGAATCAAAGGCAGTAAGTAGTAAATGAATAAGGAAGTGGGAGAATCGAAGCAAGGGAACTAAGAGTGAAAGGGACACGAGTTACAGACCAATAGACGGGAGTAGCAGTCTCATCAGCGGTAGCTCAGTTCCTTATTAGTGGTAGGGAAAGCCCTAGCTGTTAATTCCATTCTCTATTCTCTAAATAGGAGTAGCATTCCCAGTTGCTTACCCTTGAGTTGGATTCCCATGCTCTGTTGTTATTCCTAGACTCATAAGTAAAAGTAGTTGACTCACCAGCTAGATTCTTGGTTTCCAGTTAAAAAAGTACGGAAGACATTAGCTCAATTCCTTATTTCTTTGTTTCATCGTTGCCGGCAGTAGTCAGAGTCTGATCGGTATCAGTTTAATAGTAATAGATAAGGGCTGAGTTCTTAGTCGAGTTATTGTCGACACTAGCTCAAGTGCTGTTAGCATTAGTGTTAGTTTTAGTTCCGAGTTCGGGTATGAGAGGTACTAGTTTTATTCTTGTTAGTAGTTATATCAATCTCATTGGTAGCGGTTACTTTCTTTATTCCCTATTTGATTTTTTTTATTAATATTAATTAGGAAAAGGAATGGCAGACCAATAATTGAGCTATACGGAAGGAAGTGAGGAGAGTCAACTATTGAGAAATTTCAACGGGAGCATCACATGCGCAGTGGAAATCTAAACAAAACTGGTTTCCCACGTAGATCAAATCATCGTGAAAAAGATTAGATCATGAGAAAGCCATAAAAACTATAAAAAAAAATCATGTCATGTGATAGATTGATTACCTAGGGAGATCGTATATCCTGGTATTCCATATTTAGATTCAGAGGATGAAAGAAGTCAAGCGTCTTTTTCTCTAGCAGTATCCACACGATAGATCTTTGCTACGAAACTCCTCCAATCTGATCTTGCAACTCTTGCGCAGAGGGAGGGAGGAGAATAGGAGGGGGTGGCCAAAGTTGTAGCCTATCAACCATGAGTTTCCCCTCCTATTTATAAAGAGCCACCAAAAAACCCTAGGGGTAATGCCTTAGTTGTTATTGGATCTTTATCTAATTACCCACTAACCTTATATTATTGGATCACTATCCAATAATCTCTTTAGGCCTATAATTGGGCCTCAAGCAAGGAGCTCATCAGTACGGGGTCTCATCTAATGAGAATAAGGGCTAATTGGATATCTATCCAATCCTCTATTCGTTGAAGCATCCACCATATATGTGTGATCCTCTAGGCCCGATACCGAGCTAGCCGTGAGTCGCTCCCATCAAAACTCCTTCTGATATAGTGAATTATTATCCCCATAATAATTCACTCGACTCATCGACTATGAACGTATTAGGCTACTATGCCATAATCAACAAACGGTACAAGGGGATCAAATCCATCAGACCTGTGTGTCCTCAGTTACCGTGTATCTACAATCCCTCATCCAACTAATATTATAGAGACCATATATTAGACATGATACTATCAGGTCAACTACATAATCTGTTATGATCTCGCTCTAACCGAATTCTCCTCGAGAACTCATTCTCTCTCAATCCGAATGACCCTGACCTGGGATTTGTCCGAGTGAGTACACGGGATATTTCTCTCGTGATACCAAAAGTGGATGATCCTTTATTAACACTAATTACCTTCATAAGGTTGGCTACCAATCCCGATAACCAACTATACCAGATCTGAAACTTTCTAAACCTATAAGTCTGGCGTCAAAGAAATGAGTAGTCAAACAAGACATTCTTGGTGTCTCAAGTCTAAGGACCAGATACATAACTGGGACTATGGAATCACTGTCTGACATTAGGTATCATTAACCATACAATATTCCATAAGCAGATCAATCAGTGAACTCATTATCCAATGAGCACCTATACTATATCCTTAGTGTCTCCACACAAGTGACTATGAGATCAACCGTCTCCATCTTATGGACATATTTATAGTAAACCAGTTTGTCCGGTTATCTCGATGTCTCTCTCGAGTAACCCATGACCAGGATTATTTAGGATCTTTATTTAAAGGTGAATCGATCACATTATCGTGATCTCATCACGATCTGATTCTCATTACACAGAACCAAGAACATCACAATATATATGCAACAAATAATATAATATGAAAATATATCAATATTAATCATAAGTAAAAAGATCACATAGCATATTACACTTGTTACCTATAACCAGCATCAACTTTAAGGTTAGTAAAGCAAGAGTACAGGAAAGTAAGGACAGCTTTTAGATCAATAGTTAAAAATAAGAAGTAAGGTATGATCCCATGCATCTAACAATGGAACTCGATATAGGATCATCAGCCATTCGTGGGACATATATGAATGACATTACGTATTATAAGAATGAGGCTAGGGAGTAGCAGTTTGAAAGTGAGTAGGGGCGGAGTAACCCTAAGAAGTAGGAAAGGAAGGCTCTAAGGCATTAGTTAAAAGATATCCAAATCCGGAGTTATAGATTGAATTCAAGCAAAGGAAAAAATCAAAGCATAGATATAGTGTAAAAGCAAGGGAAGGAAGAATCAAAGTAAGTCGTGGCAGACCAATAGTCATACCAATAGCCATGATAGTAAGAATTAGATAAGGCAGTGCTGATTTGAATAACCTCCCCTAGGGATGGAGTTGGAAGCTAACGGGTTAGGCTCGGACAGCGATAACATAAGTCAGTTTCAAAGCAAGGATCATGGGCTAAACACCTCCTCTGAGTGGGCAGACTTGAGGTAAGGAATGACAGTTTGAAAGTGAGGGGAGGGAGAGTGAAACCAAGGAATAGAGGAGCTTAAGAGCGAGAGTAGTTGTTGCTTGGTGACTAAACCAGCGGGATGTGGAATGTAGCTAATGGACGTCAGTTTTTGTAGCTATGAGTTTAAGGACCCGGATCGGTAGTAATAGCCTTATTAGCAGTAGTTTGGTTCTTTTACTTGTTAGCTTGATTCTATATCTCTATATGCCCTTACCTCGTACCCTGTTCCTTTATTCCCAATCCAATCTATCGGGTACCTAGTAATTATTTCTATTTTATCTTATAGGTCTTGTAGTATAGGCACTGTATGTTACTTATGAGTTTGATTCACTAAGGGAAGAAGTAAGCCCGATAAGCAAGTCAAAGAGTAGGTATAGAATCGAAGGGAATATAACCAAACTCTAACATTTAAAGAAGAATTGAACTCATAGGAATGCCTGCCTGCTATAGGAGCAAGAAAACTAGTTCACCAATAGATGAGAACTCTCAAGTAAGACAGAATTGGTGCAATAAGAGAATAAAACTAAGTTGTATGGGAATTCAACTTATGCTAACAAAGGCCCAAACACTGTCTAACGACTGAAACAACTACTTCTTAGTGGAACTGGAAATTAACAAGATGAAACATTTACTAATAATAAGAATAAAACTGGGAATATAAAATCCAAACACTTATTATTAGTCTGAATTACCTTCCTTCTTGCCTGTTTATTGCTCTACCACTACTAGCTCTAAAAGTAACATTGGCTGTTGGAATTCCTTAGTTCAACCTCGATCCTTTTATTACCAACTATAGGTCTGCTGCTGCTTTCACCTAACTCTTTATTTCTTGACTTTAAACTGCATCTACTACCTTCTACCTTACTAGCTTTGATTCTCTTAACTCTGATCTGGATTGATGAGAATAAAAGAAAGAAAGAATTTTATATATGAACAAATATTAGTAGGCCGTCACACACAGCGGAATCAAACAGAAATCACAATCAAATAAACACCAAGATTTACGTGAAAAACCCCTTCAACTCGAAAGGTAAAAATCACGAGGTAAGTCAGAGAAAATACACTATCTTAATAATGAATGTACAAATCTCAAGGCTTCTTCTGCCCAAGCCCAAGCAACAATCATAAGAGAATGACAGGGATATAAGGATTACATTACTATGCACAATATTCAAAATCTTCTTAAGTGATCACAGTAAGAATCTACTGCAGATCTGATCTAACTTGAGATGAGAATATCGTTTGAATAATTGAGAATAGTCTTTCTCTATCTGTCCTTGTCTTCTTCCCTTTTCTGGATCTCTTATTTTCTGTCCTCTACTACCAATCTGCTACTTCCTTTCTCTCTCCCATGTTTGTAGTCGTCACTACTCACTTTTCCTCAACCCTAGCCACCAAAACTAGGGTTTTGGTTAAGAGAAATCAAGGTTAGGGCTGTGGGCTTTACTAAAGCATATTATAGGCTGAATCTAAGCCATTTGCCCAACATCCCCCCCCCCCCCCCCCCCTTCAGCCCATAAGGGAGGCTATCTTATGACTCCTCAATGTGAAGTCATGCCGACCAACTATTGATACATCTCCTACCTTTCTTTCGATAAAGTCTTTATCGGCATATCTACCCCATTATCATCTATGTGAATTTTTTGAAGTTGTAACTGCTTCTCTTCAAACACATTTCTGATCTAGTGATATATGACATATATATGCTTTGACTTGGAATGAATGTTGGATTCTTACATAAATGGATGACACTCTGGTTATCACAATGCACCATATAGTTTTTCTGTTTTAGCCTCAATTCTTGTAAGAATTCTTTCATCCATAACATTTTTTTACAAACCTCTATAGTAGTAATATATTCTGCCTTTGTGGTGAAGAGTGCAATACACCTTTGCAATCTGGACTACCATGACACAGCTCCTCCTGCAAAAGTAAGTACAAAACCTAATGTGAACTTCCTTGTGTCAATATCTATTGTCATATCTGCATCTGTGTAACCTGTCAACACTGGTGGTCCACCTCCAAAGCTTAAATAAACTTTAAAACTTCCTCTAAGATATCTAAAAATTCACTTCACTACTGCCCAGTGCTCTTTGCTTGGATTTATAAAAAATCTGCTAGCAACACCCACGACATATGTGATGTCTGGCCTCGTACATATAATTGTGTACATTAAACTTCCAACTGCTAAAGTATAAGGAACCTTTTGCATTTTCTCCTCCTCATCACTTGACGGACTCTTATCTGAGCATAACTTGAAGTGACCTGAAACAGGAGAATGAACTGTCTTTGCATTACTTATACTGAACATATCCAATACCTTCTCAATGTGTATTTCTCTTGTGACAACCAAATGTTCTTGTTTCTTTTGTCATGAGAAATCTGCATGCCCAATATTTACTTTATTGGCCCCATGTCCTTCATTATAAAAGACTCACTCAATTCCTTCTTCAACTTATCAATTATAGACACATCTTTCCCAAAGATAAGCATGTCATCAACATAAAGTAAGAGAATAATAAAATCCTCACCAAACCATTTGATGTACATACAATGATCTAAAGATGTTCTTTTGTATCCATTATCAACCATAAATGAATCAAACTTTTTATATCACTATCTTGGAGCTTGCTTCAGCCCATATAAGCTCTTCTTCAACTTACAGATAAGATTTTCTTTACCTTTGACTTTAAAGCCTTGGTTACTCCATATAAATTTTCTCCTCCAAATCACCATGAAGGAAAGCTGTCTTCACATCCAACTGCTCAATCTCCAAGTCTAGGTTAGCAACAATACCAAGAGCAATACAGATAGAAGATATTTTAATAACAGAAGAAAAAATCTTTTCAAAATCAATACTTTTCTTTTGACTAAAGCATTTCATAATTAATCTAGCTTTATACTTTGGTTGAAAATAATGTTCTTGAGTCTTAACTTAAAAAACTCACTTATTTTTCAAGACCTTACTTCCATTTGGTAGTTGCACCAAATTATATGTGTGATTCTTCTATAGAGAATCCATCTCTTCCTGCATAGCAACTAACCTTTTTTTTTTTCTGCTCACTTTCAACTGCTTCCTGGTAACTCTCTGGTTCACCTGCATCAGTAAGTATCGCATACTCATCTGTAGAGTATCTTTTGGAAGGTTGACATGGTCTAGAAGATCTACTCAACTGAGTTTCTTGGGAGGTTGTTCCTTATCTTCTTCCTACTCAATATGTCATACAGGTAGAATAATATTAGACTCTAAACAATCTTCCTGCATATCTCCCTCATCACCCTGATATACTAGAAGAATAACTGGGTCATAGTCTGCTAATTCTTCTACAGAAGTCTTGGCTGGTGCCTCCTTAAAATCTTCAATGGTTTGATCTTCAAAGAAGATAATATCTATGCTTCTGAACATCTTCTATTTTTCTGGATCCCAAAGCCTATAACCAAACTGATCATGTGAGTAGCCAAGAAAAATATATTCTTTTGTCTTACCATCTAGCTCGGACCTCTCATTATCTGGAAAACGTGCAAATGGACGACAACTAAATACTTTTAAATGTCTATAGGAAACATGTTTCTCTGACCATACATGCTCTATAATATCACTATCTAGAGTTGTACAAGGTGACAAGTTGATCACATCAACTACAGTCCTCAAAGTCTCATCCTAAAACCTTTTGGGTAGCTTGGCTTGTGAAAGTATACATCTGATCTTTTTTATGATGGTGTGGTTCATCCTCTCTGCAATTGTATTATGCTAAGGTGTATCAGGAACTGTCAACTCATGCTAGATGTCATGTGACCTGTAATAATTATTAAATAATCTTGTGTACTCACCACTATTATTTGATCTTATGCATTTCAATTACCTTTTTGTCTCCCTTTCAACTCTGGCATGAAACTCTTTGAAGACACTAATAATCTGATCTTTGATCTTCAAAGATAGAGCTAAACTTTTCCGAAAAAATCATCTATAAAAGTGACAAAATAAAGTACATCACTAATACTATGAATATTAATAAATCCACCAAGAGTTTTTGTTCTTAAAGGACCACATATATTTATATAGACACGGTCCAAGGCATGCATTTTTCTAAATAAAGCAGGACTAGTAAAGGAAACTCTATGTTATTTGCCAGCCAAACAATCAATACAATGGTTCATACGTGTACCTGTGAGGTCTGGCAATACCTCTCTCTTGGAAAGAACTTGCAACCCTTTCTCGCTTATGTGTCTCAATCGCCTATACCACAACTCCATACCGAAGTATTTCTTTGTAACATTCAACTACTCACCACAAGCTTTAGCCTACAATCTGTACAAGGTGTGACGTTTCTTCCCACTAGCTACAATAAGAGAACTCTTACTGAGCTTCCACTGCCTTCTGTGAAATTTGACATCAAAGTCTTCATCATCCGACTTTCCAATTGAATCCAATTGAAATTAAATTCAACCTTAAGTCAACCACATGCCTCTCATCCTTAAGCACCAACTTATAGTTAAGGTTGGTCTTTATATGGATATTGCCCATGTCAATGATGTCTGTAGTGTCATAATTGCTCATCTTGACAACATCAAAATTTCTAGACCTATAAGTAGCAGAAAACTCCCTCCGTCTCCATCCGTAGTGTAGCATGATAAGAAGTACTTGTGTCAATTATCTACTCGATATCCTGACACACACAAGAAAAAACATCATCAAAAGTAGACAAAATCAAATAATCACTACACTGTACTATATCTGTGATATTCTCTTTTGACTCTCTAGGCTCAACTTCTTTCCTATGTTTCGTGTTCTTATTAGGTTGCTTGCACTGATTCTTGTAATGTTATTTCTCACTACAATTATAGCAAACAATATCTTTTCTTGATCTTGACATACTTCTACTCATGCGTGAACTACTTCTATCTTTGAATTTTGACCTTCATATGTTCTCTGAGACAAGTGCATGTGAATCAATCTGAGAAGTTACTGAATTCTTTCTCCTCAATTCTTCATTCAATAAACTGCTTGTTACTTGACTCATGGTGATAACACCATCTGATGCGGAATTACTGAGAGAAACTACTAGTGTCTCCCAACTTTCTAGCAATCAACTGAGAAGTAACAATGCCTGTAACTCATCATCAAGAGATATTTTCATAAAGGATAATTGGTTAGTAATACTTTGTATTTCATTCAAATGCTCAGTAATAGAAGTGCTCTCTTTATATTTCAAGTTTATAAGTTTTTTAATCAATAAAATTTTGTTACCAGTAGTTTTTCTTTCAGAGAGACCTTCCAACTTTTTCCAAAGAAAGTATGTAAAACTTTCAGTAGAAACATAGTGAAAGACATTATCATCAAGCCAAAACCATTTTTTGGTCTAATCTCTTTCACTTATTATTTGTTATAGTTGTGGGCTCACTATCCCCTTGTAAAGATTCATACAAGTGTTTTCAATACAAGAGGTCTTCTATTCTTAGTTTTCAAATCATCCAATTCTTTCCATTCAAGCTAGTTATACGAGAAACATTACCGGCCTCCATGTTTGAATACAAAAATTAACTACTACCAAATTCTGGTTCTGATATCAATTGATGAGAATAAAAGGAAGAAAGAACTTTGTATACGAATAAATACTAGCAGGCTGTCATATACAGTGGAATCAAGCATAAATCAGAATCAAATAAATATCAAGATTTACGTGAAAAATCCCTTTAACTTGAAGGGTAAAAATCATGGGGCAAGCCAGAGAAAATCCACTATCTTAATAATGAATATACAAATCTCAAGGCTTCTTACCCAAGTCCAAGTAATAATCATAAGAAAATGATAGAGATATAAGGATTATATTACTATGCATAATATCCAAAACCTCCTCAATTGATCACAGTAAGAATCCATTGCAGATCTGATCTAACCTGAGATAATAATATTGTTTGGATGATTGAGAATAGTCTGTCCTTGTCTTCTTTCCTTTTCTGGATCTCTTGTTTGTTGCCCTCTATTATCAATATATTGCTTCCTTTCTCTCTCCCACATTTGTAGTCGTCACTATTTATTTTTTTTAATCCTAATCATTAAAACGAAGATTTTGATTAAGAAAAATCAAGATTAAAACTATGGACTTCACTAAAACCTATTATAGACTAAAATCTAGACCAACTATCCGATTACTAATCAGAATAACTGAGTAGTGGTCGAACCTTACATCTTATTATATAGTAAAAAAATAAATGCTAGTGCTTCTCAGACTTTAGGCTACTGAACCGAGGGTCCTTACCCTTACTTGCTTGAATAGGTCTTAGCCTGATACTGCTTGCTTACTCGCATATCCTTTCTTGTGCCCCAGGCACCAACCATAAATAACTTGTAAAAAGTCTTAAAAAAAGGCCCTATATATTGGGCAGATGACCCAGATTCAGCCCATAATGGGCTTTAGTGAAGCCCACAGCCCATAACCTCACTTATATTAACTTAAAACCTAGATTAGGTAGCTAGGGTTAAGATTAAGAGAGCAACGATGGCTGAAAACGTGGGTGAGAGAAAATAGACTGTAGATTGACAGTAGAGGCCAGAAAACAAAAGATCTAGGAAAGGGAAGAAGACAAGGACAGGACAAGACTATTCTCAATCATTCAAATATCAAGTTAGATCAGTTTGCAGTGGATTCTTACTGTGATCTCTTGGGAAGGTTTTGGATATTGTGCTTAGGATTATAGTCCTTGTATCCCTGTGATTTTATTATGGCTGTTGCTTTGGGCTTGGACAAGAAGCCTTGAGATCTGTATATTCATTATTTTGATAGTGGATTTTCTCTGGCTTGTCCCGTAGTTTTTACCCTTCGAGTTGAAGGGGTTTTCCACGTAAATCTTGGTATTCATCTAATTATGATTTCTGTTTGATTCCGCTGTGTGTGACAGTCTGCTAGTATTTGTTCATATACAAAGTTTATTCCTGTTTTATTCCCATCAACTGGTATCAGAGCAGGGTTTTGGTGATATTTGATCTTTTGTATTAGAACATGGAGACCGGTAATGTTTCTCGTATGATTAGTTTAAACGGAAATAATTAGATGATATTGAAACCAAGAATGAAAGATCTCTTGTATTGCAAAGATTTATATGGACATTTGCAAAGATATAGTGCAAAGCCCATAACTATGACAGATGATGAGTGGAAGAGGTTAGATCGAAAAACTGTTGGCTTTATTCGTCAATGGCTTGATAATAGTGTCTTTCACCATGTTTCTACTGAATATTCTACTTACTCTCTTTGGAAAAAGTTAGAAGGTGTTTACGAAAGAAAAACGACTAGCAACAAAGCTTTTCTGATCAGAAAACTTGTGAACTTGAAATATAAAGAGGGTACTTCTATTCCTGAGCATTTGAAAGAAATGTAGAGTATTACTAACCAGTTATCCTCTATGAAAATGTCTCTTGATGATGAGTTGCAGGCATTGTTACTTCTCAGTTCTTTGTCAGAAAGTTGGGAGACACTGGTGTCACCATGAGTCAAGTAACAAGTAGTTTGTTGAATGTGGAGTTAAGGAGAAAGAATTCAGCAACTTTTCAGATTGATTCATAAGCACTTGTCTCAGAGAACAGAGGAAGGTCAAAGTCAAAGGGTAGAAGTGGTTCACACGTGGGTAGAAGCAAGTCAAGATCAAGGAAAGATATTGTTTGCTACAATTATGGTGAGAAAGGACATTACAAGAATCCATAAGCAACTTAAGAAGAACAAGAAAAGGGGGAAAGAAGTGGAGCATACGGAGTCAAAAGAGAATATCACAGCTACGGTACAAGGTAGTGATTATTTGATTTTGTCTACTTCTGATGATATTTTTCTTGTGTGTGCCAGGATCTTGAGCAGATAATTGACACATGTGCTTCTTATCATGCTACACCATGGAGGGAGTTCTTTGATACTTACAGGTCTGGAAATTTTGGTGTTATCAAGATGGGCAACTAAGGCACAGTAGACATCATTGGCATGAGAGATATTCATATAAAGACCAACCTTGGCTGCAAGTTGATGCTTAAGGATGTGAGGCATGTGGTTGACTTAAGATTGAATTTAATTTCAGTTGGAAGGCTGGACGATGAAGACTTTGATGTCAGATTTCACAGAGGGCAGTGGAAGCTCAGTAAGGGTTCTCTTATTATAGCTAATGGGAAGAAATGTCATACATTATACAGATTGCAAGCTAAAGCTTGTGGTGAGCAGTTGAATGCTACAAAGAAAGACTTCAGAATGGAGTTGTGGCATAGGCGACTAGGATACATGAGCGAGAAAGGGCTGCAAGAACTTTCTAAGAGAGATGTATTGCCATACCTCAGAGATACACGTTTGAACCCTTGTATTGATTGTTTGGCTGGTAAACAACATAGAGTTTCCTTTATTTGTCCTGTCTTAAAAAAAAAAATACATGTCTTGGATCGTGTCTATACAGATGTGTATGGTCCTTTGAGGACAAAAACTCATGATGGATCTGTTAATGTTCCTAGTATTAGTGGTGCACTTTATTTTGTTACTTTTATAGATGACTTTTCCAGAAAGTTTGGGCCTATGGTTTGAAGACTAAAGATCATGTTATTAATGTCTTCAAGGAGTTTCATGCCAGAGTTGAAAGGGAGATAGAAAGACAATTGAAATGCATAAGATCAGATAATGGTGGTGAGTACATAGGATTATTTAATGATTATTGCATGTCACATGACATCCAACGTGAGTTGACAGTCCCTGGTACACCTCAGCATAATGCAATTGCAGAGAAGATAAATCAAACCATCATGATCAGATGTATGCTTTCACAGGACAAGCTACCTAAAAGGTTTTGGGATGAGGCTTTGAGGACAATAGTTGATGTAATCGACTTATCACCATGTACAGCTCTAGATGGTGATGTTGCAGAGCATGTATGGTCAGGAAAAGATGTCTCCTATAGGCATTTAAGAGTGTTTGGTTGTCGTGCATTTGAGGATCAAACCATTGAGGATTTGAAGAAGGAGGCACCAGCTAAGACTTCTGTAGAGGGATTTGTAGACTGTGACCTAGTTATTCCTCTAGTATATCAGAGTGATGGGGGAGATGTGTAGGAAGATGGTGCAGAGCCAAATGTTGATCTACCTGCAGGACATGTTAACCAGGAAGAAGAAAGAGAGCAAGTTCCCACAGAACCTCAGTTAAGAAGATCTTCTAGACCACGTCAACCTTCCAAAAGATACTCTATAGATGAGTATGTGATGCTTACTGATGCAAGTGAACCAGAGAGTTATCAGGAAGCAGTTGAAAGTGAGCAAAAAAAGTAGTTTATTGCTATACAGGAAGAGATGAATTCTCTACAGAAGAACCACACATATGATTTGGTGCAACTACCAAAGGGAAGTAACGCCTTGAAGAACAAGTGAGTTTTCAGGTTGAGGACTCAAGAATATTGTTCTCAACCAAAGTATAAAGCTAGATTGGTTATGAAAAGTTTTGGTCAAAAAAAAGGTATTGACTTTGAAGAAATTCTTTCTCCTGTTGTTAAATTATCTTCTATCTGTGTTGCTCTTGGTATTGCTGCTAACCTAGACTTGGAGATTGAGCAGTTAGATGTGAAAACAGCTTTCTTACATGGTGATTTGGAAGAGAAAATTTATATGGAGCAACCAGAAGGTTTCAAAGTCAAAGGTAAATAAAATCTTATCTGCAAGTTGAAGAAGAGCTTGTATGGGCTAAAGCAAGCTCCAAGACAATGGTATAAAAGTTTGATTCATTTATGATTAAAAATAAATACAAAAGAATAGCTTCAGATCATTGTGTTTACATCAAACGATTTGGTGAGGATTTTATTATTCTCTTACTTTATGTTGATGATATACTTATCCTCGAGAAAGATATGTCTATGATTGACAGGTTGAAGAAGGACCTGAGTGAGTCTTTTGCAATGAAGGACATGGGGCCAGCAAAGCAAATACTGGGCATGTAGATTTTTCGTGACAGAAGAAAGAGAAAGATTTGATTGTCACCGGAGAAATACATTGAGAATGTATTGAATAGGTTCAGTATGAGTAATACAAAGTCAGTTGGTTCTCCTCTTGCAGGTCACTTCAAGTTGTGCTCAGATCAGAGTCCGTCAAGTGATGAGGAGAAGGAGAAAATGCAAAAGGTTCCTTATGCTTCAAGAGTTTGAAGTTTAATGTACGCGATGGTATATATGAGGTCGGACATCGCATATGTAGTGGGTGTTGCTAGTAGATTTCTTGCAAATCCAGGTAAAGAGCATTGGGCAGTAGTGAAGTGGATTTTTAGATATCTCAAAGGAAGTTCTAAAGTTTGTTTAAGCTTTAGAGGTGGACAACCTGTATTGACAGGTTACACAGATGTAGATATGGCAAGAGATATTGACACAAGGAAGTCCACATCAGGTTTTATACTTACTTTTGCAAGGGTAGCTGTATCATGGCAGTTCGAATTGCAAAGGTGTATTGCTCTCTCCACCACATAGGCAGAATATATTGCTGTTACAGAGGTTTGCAAAGAAATGTTATGGATGAAAGGATTTTTACAAGAATTAGGGCTGAAACAGGAAAACTATGTGGTGTATTGTGACAGCACTCTGACAGCCAGAGTGCCATCCATTTGTGCAAGAACCCAACATTCCATTCCAAGTCAAAGCATATAGATGTCAGATATCACTGGATTTGTCCCGCGGTTTTTACCCTTCGAGTTGAAGGAGTTTTTCTCGTAAATCTTGGTGTTCATCTGATTGTGATTTCTGTTTGATTCCGCTGTGTGTGACAGTCTGCTAGTATTTGTTCGTATACAAAATTTATTTCTATTTTATTCCCATCATCATAAACTCTTGGGCTTATTACTGCCATTCCCACTCTATTGTTTCAACCTATAATAAATACCTTACTTGCATTATGTATTTCATCTTGGATTTTTCTACTGTTTACTTGTATTCCATGGTCTAAGTGCGAGTCTTCTGCTTACCTTCACTCTTGTATGGCTCGGGTTGTATTATTTTTATTTATTACTAGTTCATTTGTAGCTGTTAGCGAGGGTAGTATAGTTGCTTGGGTGTTTTAGGCCTCGGAAGCAATAGGGTTGGTTATTCCCTGGTTTTTCATTAGAATAGTATAGTATAGTTATAGTAGCCAGAATCAAAGCAAAGTAGGAAACGTAAGCTAAAGTAAAGCAGCTGACTTAAAAAACTAGGATACCCGGGCTAATTTTAATGAAGAATCTATAAGACTAATAGTAGTAGTGGTAGGACTGAACCTAGCTTTCGGCGTAATGAAACAAGTGTAAGTAAAAGGATGATACATCCCATAATGAATAAAACTAGTTAGGCTTTCACACAATCATACTAGTAGGTAGGAATTTTATCCATAGGTATTAATTAGTACAAACGACTTAACCCCAAAAGATAGAATTGAGCCGGTAACAATAAGAATCGGACTTGGGAATACGAGAATAGATCCCGGGCATAACTCTAACACATTGATAAGGCAGGAAAGGTTATCGTCCTACTCTTCTATGATTGAAACAATACCTACCTATTAAGGATCTAACTTATATAACTGGGGAATTGAGCTCATGCTAACAAAACTTTTACTTGAAACTAGGGCTTTCCCTGCTGATACAGATCTTTGCTTCCAAACTGAACTGCCCTTGTCGCATTCTTACTAGCATACGGCTATTAGTCTGCCCCTCCTACTTGTTTTCATTCTAAAACAACTTTACTTTATTTCTTAGACTCCTGTTTGATAGGCTTGAAATTAACTCTAAGCTCTATTAGTAGTATTCAATGATCTATTTACCATAAACACCAAATAAGTACTGTTATTGTTAATTTATCACTAATCTCTTTATGGGGAAAGCCAGACTCCAATGGGTAATTCAATAATAAAATAGGTACACTCAATAGGTAATTCAAAGACTGGACCAAGATATGCTAGTTCAGGTATAGCACAGCACAAGAATAGAGTAGTAAGTAAGAGAATACAACTCAGCAGCAAAAGCCTGTGACCCCGTAACATGCATAAAACAGGACCGAAACCCAGCAGTCCCATAAGTAGTAGTAACACATAATGGGTAGCAAGTAGACAACAAGTAGTAGGCAGGCAAGTAAGAATTGAGGACAGTAAGGTTAGAACAGAATTAATAAGTATAAGCCTGTTCTTATTTAGGTCCCTATTTAGAGCAGTATCACTAAGTCGATGGTAATACAACAGGCTAGAAGAGAAGTTGTGTCGATAAAGAACGATGGTTCAGTGTCAAAGAATGGTTGCTCTAAGGCAGGCGGAGGAAGAATTTTACCCAGGAGTCGTAATCGAGCTAAGCCAACAGCTTGAAATAAAGAATTCACTTAAGTAGTAGCAGACTAACAAATGTGCACCAAAAGACAACAAAAACTAAACAAGCAACAAGAAACATGGAATTAAAATCACTGGTTAATAATGAAAATACATAGTAGCGGATTACAGGTCTGCACTACAAAGACCTATAAGACCAACCAGAAAGAATGGAACAGGTGGTGCTTCTAATACTTTTAACTGGAGAGGCATCGAACTCAACTCGGGAACTAGGGATCGAACCACTGATAGCTATCCTCTTTACCATCTATGAAGCCTGCCCTTACTCGATCTCGGGCTTACTTGCCGGGTATAGTCAAACTTACTTGTTAGTCTCCCGCTCCATACTTGCTTTCTTTAATGTATCTCGTTCTTTATCGGTACTTGTTAAAAAGTCTACTAATGTGCATACTAATTATGTATTGTATTTAAACGTTCTTTTATATAATATTCCTTAGTGATTTATTAGGGAAAAGTGGTCTCAAAAAGGGTAGTTTCTTTCTGTTTTCATTGATAAGCTCTCTTTCTTTTCTATTGTCAGTGTTCCGGCCATTGTTTCTTCTGATAAACAGTAGTAGCCTACACTGTACCGCGTGACACGGAGACATGACTCGGGCATAACAATTACAAAACTTTATTATTTGTTGTTTATTCTCGCAGTTGTCTTTTTTGAGTTACTTGGTGACAACCATTCGAGCATAAGAAAGCAAGGGACGACTCCAAGCCAAGGTCATAAACCGAATAAGAGGATTTAGCTAGGTCTAATATATTAAGGTAACTTACCACACCTCTGCATTAAGAGATAAAATGTATGTAACTAAAACCTACGCCTCCTTTTAAGATAAAAGAATTAGAGGTTCTGGTTTTAGGTTTCGAGTCGGATTTTACCTCTACTCTTTCTAATCTCGCCCGCCCACCCAGTACGTCCTGCTCTTTACTGAAACTAAACCTAGTTAGTTCTCATAACATAGTTAGTAGGGGAGAGTTCTTTTAGACGCCAATACGCTAGTTTAATTCCTGATAGCATCAGTATAAAGTTTAAAAGAAAGAAAAGAGGAGGAAGGCTCGTACACCGTATCGTATAACAAGTAAGGATCATAGGTCTGCAGCTGAAGAATAAAAGTAAGCCAGGACAGCTTTGAATTTAAGTAGTGAATGAAAGCCCCGGTAGCGGTGTTTGGATCCCTAGTTATGAGAAAGGGTATTGTGGGGGCACCAGCTCGATTCTTGTTGGCGGTGTGGTTCAATTCCTTTTTCTTATTATGATTCCTGCTAGTACTTGCTCGATTCTTGTTATCAGTGACTTAAGTCTGTATTAATAGATGATATTGAGAGAGACATGGCAGTAAGGCTCGGGGAGAGCAATAGCAGGCTTCAGGGGGGTGGGTGAACTACGGAATGGTGGTGGCAGTTTGAACTATTTATCTATATCTAATAAATGAAAACTAATAAGCAAAAGGACGCAATGAACGATTATAAGGCTTTGTTACTAATCAAGTAAGGCTGGGCAGGCTAGTTAGTAGGTAGGGTAATAAAGATCCGGATCAGTAGCTACGGACTTCTTCAAATCTTCTAGTTTGGTAGTGTTAAGTTAAGAAAGATATACTTCTAACACTTCACTTAATTCTCGACACGCCGTTGTGTGTTCGTTCTCTAACCTAACTCTTTAATTGCTAATTAAAATTCCTGTCGACAAGGCTTCACCTACAATCGGAGAGAATGACAATGTGGGCGTACTTGGAAGGAATGAACTGATACTAGTAAGGATCCACTCGGGAGTGTAGAGATTTGAGTCAACGAGTAAATATCATTTGGTACCTATAAGAGCCAATCCCCGAAGACAAAGAATATGGATACGATCCAACGCATCTATTAAAAGAATAAAAAATATAAGTAGCAAGTATAGGGTTTGCACTGATGCAACAAGACTAAGTTTGTGGACGGGGGGGAATCGAACCTAACTCTGATTCCAATGCCAATAACAAGTGAGCTACTAACTTTAATTATTTAACACCCGACACGTGGACTGGCTTGCTAGCTTCCCTTACTCGCTTCAACTCTTACCTTTGCCTTACTTGTATTCTCTAGTTCACCTACGACTCTTAGACTCTAAATACAACTATTTTACCTTTGCTCTTCCGATAGTGTCTATCGTACCTGAACTCGAAACTCGAGCTTACTACCCTTTATCCGATTCTTCCAATCCATATCTCAATTCTTTATGCCACTAATTGCCCTGCCTCTCTCTCTCTCTCTCTCTCTCTTCTATCATTATTATTATTATCCTTTGCTTTCATTCCCGAGCTCCCTCCAAAAGGATGAAACTATATCAAAGTAAGAACCCGACTACATTAGTTTAAGAGTAAGACATCAACGTAAGAACCGGCAACCAGACAAGCAACTAGTAACTTGAACTCTGTCTCTCCTGCCTCACACGCTTCCTCTTACCTGATTTGACTCTGTTAACCATAGCTCTAAGCCCTTGTTCTCCTGTTTCAGTATTCAACTCCTTTTTTCTAAGTCTGCATTCAACTTCCTGTTAACCATAGCTCTAAGCTCTTTGCTATATCTCACTCTGAAACTGGCTTCTATCACTCTGACATACCTTGTGCTTTCATTCTACCTTTTTCTTACCTCAAATGCCTATGCCCGAGCTAGGGGGGATTACCTTACTAACTAGAATGCAATTTCTTCTTATAAGAAAACTATGAATACTTAACTGAACGGTTGGCTACAAGGGTCTAAACTCAAAGAGTAAGAATTCCACTAATAAGTAAGAGAATGGAACCCCGCTACCGAACACGCTACTATAGCTACAAATTTCTCATAACACCCATGAAAGAACTAGGGAATCAGGCTACTTATTTTCATTCTCTAACCACTGCATCGGAGACTAAACTAAACTACTAAAAGGAGTTGGACCAGGAACTTAGCCTTTCACTAGTGAAGCATCGTAAGTAAGTCTCGAGGCATCTGTTCACCACTTCTGTTTGGCCATCTACCTGTGGATGATAGGTTGTGCCCATCTTCAATTGGGTGCCCTATAGATGGAAGAGCTCGGTCCAAAATTTACTTGTAAACACCCTATCACGGTCGCTCATTATCGACCTTGGCATCCCATGCAATTTCATAATATTTTTTACAAAATTCTGAGCAATAGTGGCAACAGTATAGGGATGTCTCACGGCATAAAAATGAGCATATTTAGTTAGGTGATCTACCACCACAAAGATTGTGTTTTTACCTTGAGATAGTGGCAGTCCTTCGATGAAATCCATGGAGATGTTCGTCCAAGTCGAATCCGGCATAGGTAGTGGCTGTAGTTGACTGGGACTTGCCACTATTTCACCTTTTTGCCGCTGACATACATCACATTTGGACACATAGTCATAAATTAATTTTTTTTATGCCCTTCCAGAAGAAGTTTTGCGTTCACCCTTTTATAAGTCCTCATAAATCCAGAGTGCCCTGCTGAAGGTGAAGAGTGCATTTCATGCAAAATAACTTGGATGTGAGGAGAAGAAGGAACAACAACAATTCGGTCTTTATAGCATAAGTCCTTCGAGTCTCACATGTATACGAAATTTAGATCCTTCTCCAATTTTTCTATGATGCTTCGGACTTCCAGATCATTCTTCCACTCCTCCCTAATGTGTTCGAGGAAGTCGGTGGTGGGAAGGGAGATGCCTGAAATTTTGGCTTGCCCCAGGAGCCGAGATAGAGCATCTGCAACAACATTTCCTTTTCCTTTTTGATAAGTAATTTCATAATCAAAGTTGAGAAGTTTAGTTACCCAACGTTGCTGCTCTAGGGAAGATATTTTCTGCTCCAAGAAATACTTAAGACTTCGGTGGTCAGTCTTAATCTGGAAGCGCCGGCCGATCAGGTAGGGTCTCCACTTTGTGATGGCGTGTATAATGACAAATATTTTTTTATCATATATCGACATTTTCAAGTGTGAGGGAGACAAAGTCTTGCTGATGTAAGCGAGAGGTTGGCCATCTTGCATTAGAATAGCTCCAATCCCAACTCCAGACGTGTCGGCCTCGATCACGAAGGTGCGGTTGAAATCAGGCAGCGCTAGGACCGGCGTCGTCGTCATGGCGGTCTTGAGTTGTTCAAAGGCTGTAGAAGCTTGTTTCAACCATAAGAATGAGTCTTTCTTCAATAGAGATGTGAGTGGGGCACTGATCTTGTCGTAATCTTTCATAAATTTTCGGTAGTAGCCCGTGAGTCCAAGGAAGCCGTGCAGCGATTTTACGTTTGTAGGTTTTAGCCATCCTTGCATTGCCTCGATCTTCGTCGGGTCTACCACTACTTCGTCCTTTGATATAATGTGCCCCAGATACTCCACTTTACGCTGTAAGAAGTTACACTTTGATTGTTTAATATAAAGAGTATTCTCCTGAAGAATCGTTAGAATAATTTGTAAGTGCTGAAAATGTATATCAAGCGTAGGGCTATAAATGAGAATATCATCAAAGAACACTAATACAAACTTACATAGAAAACTCCGGAAGATGTCATTCATTAGGCTTTGGGAGCATTCGTAAGTCCGAAAGGTATTACCAGAAACTTGTAGTGGTTGTTATGCATGCGGAATGCAGTTTTTGGAATATCTTCAGTGCATACCCGAATCTGGTGATAACCGGAACGAAGATCCAGTTTAGTGAAGACTCGGGCTCCTTTTAATTCATCCAAGAGCTCATCTACAATGGGTATAGGATATTTGTCTTTGACGGTGATAGCGTTCAAGGCCCGATAATCAATGCACATTTGAAATGTACCATCCTTTTTGCGCACTAGCAACACCGATGAAGAATAAGGGCTGTAACTCGGTCGGATCACCCAGGTGTCAAGTATCTCTTTGACGATGTTCTTGATCTCATCATTCTACAAGTGAGGGTAGTGATATGGACGTAAATTTTCTAGAGGTTTGCCCGGCTGGATAGGAATACGGTGGTCATGCGACCAGTTAGGGGGTAGCCCACGCAGCTCCGTGAAAATGTCCGCGAATTCATCTAACAAGAGGGCAAGCTTAGGATCTGAAATTTACATATTCTCCCCCTTAGATGGCTGCTGGATATGCATAAAAAATCTCCCATGTACTTTGTGCAAAACTTTCTCCATCCGTTGCGTCGAAACAGTGGATATATGGCTCCCGCGCTTGCCTCGCAATGTGACTTGTCTCCCTTTGCAATAAAAATTTATAATTAATTTAGAAAAATTCCAGGAGATATCACCTAGCATTGTGAGCCATTCGATCCCTAGTACGGCTTCTTAATCATCGATGGGTAGGAGGAAGAAATCAGCTACCACTTCTTGGTCTCGGAGGAGTAGCTTTACTCGTGGGCATCGTTGGTCGCAATTGAGGATTCGGTCGTCGGTGACCTTTATGTCAAACTTGTTGCAACCTTCAATTTGAAGTGCTAAACATGTAACAATCTTACTGTTGAGGAAGTTATTTGTGCTACCCATGTCGATGAGAACGGTGATGGGTTGCTACTTTAGAAGTCCTCCAACTTTCATCGTTTGCAGGTTGGAATAGCCGGCCAATGCATGCACTGCGTAGTCGGCCGGTTGGGGCTCTTCCTCCGTGGCTTCCTCTTGGGGTTCAAGGCCTTTTTCAGATGGTTTGCTGTCCTCATCCTCCATTGGTTCAATCATGAGGAGTCGGCCCTTTTTGCAGTGATGTTTGCGGCTCCACAGTTCATCGCAATGCCAACATAATCCTTTGGCTGATAGTTTGCGAAGCTCGTCTCTTGTCAAGTTTTTTGGTGCGGGAGCTCGGATGGTAGTAGAGGGGACAGTAGGCCTCGGCATGGCTAGTCGAGGAGCGACCCTTGTCCTTCGTGCCTCATGGTTTAATCATTCTTCCTGGATACGTGCGAAGGAAATTACCGTCATAAGAGTGTACGGTTGCCGTGCTTTTACTTCTCCTCGGATTTCTGGCTTTAGGCCCTCAATGAAAGTACCTAAAAGTTATTTCTTAGACCAATCTTCAGTTTAGTTAGATAAATGCTCAAACCTTGTTTGGTAATTTTGTATTGTAGAGGTTTGATGAATCTTTGCCAATTGTCCGTCGATGTTATCAAAATCAGTTGGACCGAAGCGATTTAGAAGCCCTTCCTTGAACCGCTGCCAAGAGAGTCCTCCATGGGTGTGTTCAAACCAATTGAACCATTGAATAGCATCTCCCTCGAGGTGTATGGCAGCGATCTCCACCCGTGTGGCATCGGCGGTTCGGTAGAACCAAAAATAGCGCTCCGCGCGTGAGATGCATCCTATCGTGTCTCCTTCTTCCCATCTTGGGAAGTCAACCTTCATGTGTGGATTGTTGGGATCAAAGGTGATGTGTCCATGCTCTTGAGGATCGTCTCACTGATCTGAAGTCTCTCTATGGTGTGACTTTCTTGGGCTTGATAGTCAACCTATGCTGAATTCGACGAATAAGAATCGTATCTTCTCCTCCATGTAGCTTTCAAAGGCTTCAAACTTACCGTTGATGGCCTCCTCTGATGCCATGGTGTATGCCTCTAGATCTGTAATATTAAGATCAGTCCAGATCAAATGCAGGGGCCAGCGGCAGACTGATTTGATCTGCTGCTGGGGTGGAAGGTGGAGGCGCGTGTCGTAGCAATTGTGGGAATTGCTTGGGAAGGTGGAGGCAGCTGAGATGGTTATAGGGTAGCAGGAACACGGCTCTGATACCAGATGATAAGACCCCAGAAGGAGCCCTATAGATTTTGATCACTGAGGGGGATCAACCCTTGGAACATTATAGGGGTTCCTCCCTCCTAAACTCAGCACAAAGGTTGAATTGAAGATGATAATTGCTTGATTAAAAGAGGGGGGCTGCTATATCTTAAATAGGGATCAAAACCCTAGCCTAAGGGGCTGCTTGCTTAAGTGAAATTATCCTTTTACCCCTCCTATAGCCATCCTGCCTTAATAGAAATAAGGGGTAGCTAGGTTGGCTCTATAGCCAACCTAAGCAGGGGGAAACCCTGACCGACTTGCCCAGTAAAAAGGGTAGCAACTACTAAGCCCTGAGGGCTAATCCAAACCCTAGCCATACTCCTTTATAAGATAGGAGAGGCTTTATTACAATCTAAAGAGTTTTTATTGACTTATACTGAAATGATTAGGACTAACCCTGCTAGAGTCCTATCACATTACTATTTACTTATATTTAGAATATGCTTATTTGTATTTAATAATAGTAGTTTGATTGTAGTAATTCCATTATAGTAATTTAAGTAGTTTTATTAGCATAATTAGAAGCAAACAACAGTCCAAACTATAGCTATAGTTTTTATCTTTTTTTATCAACACAACTTATATTGTTTTTTCTATTGTTGAGGTTGTTTGCGCCGGTGCGATGTACCTGCTATTACTAATAGATTATACTCATGGACTAATGGATGTTAATCAAGGACTCATAGGTGATACTAGAAGATTGAGCTCGTGGTCGCTCACAGGTAGTTATTTTAAGTTAAGAGAAAGGGAATGACAGGCTAGCTGTGCGTATTAGACTATTCTTTATACTAGGCACGGTACCCTGACTTAGGGCAAGGCAGACTAAAGTGCAAGAGTTGTAGATTCCATAGTGGTTGTAGGCCCGAGAGACAGAAAAAATAAGGTTGATATTGAAGCTAAAGAACGAAACCGAGGGAGGTTATCCTTTACTTAAAAGCAGTAGAGCAAGCCCGGGATAGAGGAGTCACAGAATGGTAGTTGGGAGTGTCATACCTCAACTGGAACATAAGATCTGGATTAGTAGTGAGATAATTGTTTGGGGGAAGGAGGAGCAACAAAATAGCAAAAAAAAACAAAATATTATGATATGAATAATGAAAATATTTTTAATTAAGAAAATGATATAGTATTAAATATGAGGTAATAGAATACTTACAAGATAATCTTCAAACACATTTTTTGTACTCACCTGCTTCATGAACTAAGATTTTATTTATAGGACATAATAGTAACTACCTCACACTATTTTCTTCATCCCACTATCTTACTATCTCACCCATGATTAATAACTACCCCCATTAACTCTTAAACTATCTCCATAACTCTTAAACATGAGCCACTACTCCTAAACATGTTAACTACCTATGTAACTACCATGAATCAATTCTCAACACTCTCTCTTGATTCATAGTTATATATATCGATTTGAGACATAAAATAGACATGCTTCTGAACTGGAAATGACTTGGTGAGAATATCTGTAACTTGTTCATCCGTACCACAGTACTTCATTATTATAGCTCCATTTGCTACAAGATCTCGGATGAAATGATAACGTATCTCTATATGTTTCGTTCTTCCATGAAATGTTGGATTCTTCATCATTGCAATTGTAGCTCTGTTGCTTCTTTTTGTTCTTGATGAAGATCTTCAAGAAGTCTTCTAAGCCATATAGCTTGTCATGTTGCTGATGTTGCGGCTACATACTCTGCTTCCGATGTCGACAACGCAGTTGTTGCTTGCTTCCTTGAACTCCAAGATATAACTCCTGATCCAAGGCCAAAAATATTACCTGAAGTACTCTTTCTATCATCCAAATCTCTTATCCAATCACTATCAGTAAAACTAAATAATTTATATTTAAGATTATGAGAATACCAGATTCCATAATCTGCAGTTCCAGCAATATAACGTAGAATTCTTTTAACAGCTCCGAGATGATGTTTACTTGGGCTTTGCATAAACCTGGATACTGACCAAAAGAGAAGGTAATATCTGGTCGAGTATGAGTTAGATAGATCAAACCACCAACTAAACTTCTGTAGTATCTTGCATTTGTCAAACCTGTGCTATCTTTAAGTTTCAATTTCTCATTTACATTCATAGGTGTAGTTGCAGCTTTACAATTAATCATGTTAAATTTTTTGAGCAGATCCATTGCATACTTTCTTTGTGAAATAAAAATTTCATCTGATCCTTGCTTCATCTCTAACCCAAGAAAATAATGCAGTAGACCTAAATCTGACATTTCAAATTTATTCATCATGTATTTTTTAAATTCTGTCATAATAGAGTCAAATGAACCCATATATATAATATCATCAATATAAAGTCAAACCATAAGAATATTATGTTCACCTTCCTTCTTTAGATAAAGGGTAGATTCATTATCACTCATTTTAAATCTATTTGGATAAAAATAACAATCAATTTTACTGTACCATGCTCTTGGAGCTTGTTTAAGCCCATAAAGTGTTTTCTTTAGCTTATATATCTTTTCTTCATATCCTTTAACAAAAAAACCTTCAGGTTGAGTAACAAAAATCTCTGGTTACAAATCTCCATTTAAAAACACAGATTTCATATCAAATTGATAAACATGCTAACTCAAATAAGTAGCTAAAGCCAAAAAGGTTCTCGCGGTTTCAAATCTAGCAACCGAAGAAAAAGTATCATCAAAGTCAATACCTTGTTGCTGCGAATATCCTTTTGCTACAAGCCGAGCCTTATGTTTTTGGATACTTCTATCTGCATTATACTTTATTTTGTACACCTAATTCAAACCAATAGCTTTCTTTTCTTTTGGTAGATCCATTAGCTCCCATGTTTTATTCTTCTCGATTAACTTGATTTCTTCCTTCATCACCTTTTGTCATTCCTCTTTTTTAACTACTTCCTCAAAACTTATAGGATCTGAAATAAATAAAGTAAATATTGAATCATAAATCTCTGTTAGTGATCTAAACCTTCTTGGAGGAGTTTCATCTAAAGAATCATTTGCTGAATTTGAACTGCTACTAAGTGAGGTTGACGTTGAACTTGTTGGAGTAGGATCTCTCACTTGATTTGGTAAAGTGACTAATTTTGGTGGAATACAAATTTGTGTTTCACCTTTATTGATCTCCCAATTCTAACTTGTCATTTCATCAAACACAACATTTCAGTTAATAACAACCTTGCCACTTACAGGATTATATAATCAATATGCTTTGGATTGTAAGAAATATCCAATTAAGATGTATTTTTCTGATTTTTCATCAAGCTTATGATGATTTTATGAATTTACCAAAGCATAAGCAATACAACCAAAAATTCTTAAATGACTTACACTTGGCTTTATACCATACCAAGCATCAAAATGAGTTCGATTCATAATAGCCTTTGTCGGTGAAATATTCAATAAATAAACTACTGTTGCAATTGCTTCTGCCCAAAACTGATTCGGAAGATGCTTTTATTTAAGCAAACTTACCATTTCGATGACAGTTTAATTATTACGTTCAGCTACACCATTTTGCTCTAGTGTATATGATGCTGTCAATTCCCTGCGAATATCATTTTCTTCATAAAAGGAATTAAACTCATTAGATATAAATTCACCACCTCTATATGTCCGAAGTGTCTTTATGCATCTACCAGTTTGCCTTTCTACAAGTGCCTTGAATTTTTGAAAGTTATCAAATGATTCAGATTTCAATTCCAGAAAATATACCCAACTCATGTAGTTATAATCATCAGTAAATAATAGAAAATATCGACATCTCCCAAATGATTTTGTATTCATAGGTCCACATAAGTTATCATTAATTAATTTAAGATAATAAGATGCTCTCCATGCTTTTTCAACAAGAAATGGTTTCTTACATTGTTTGCCATAAATATATCATTCACATACACAATGTATTAATTTTAGGCAATTCGTAAATTATTTCTTTTTTATTTAACAACCTTAAACCCTTAATGTTAAGGTGTCCATATCTCAAATGTTATAAATTTATCTCATTCTTTTGATTTGCAATAAGAGCATGTTTCTTAATATTTGAAACATCAATTGGAAACATATTATCTTGTGTCATGCAAACATTTGTTATAATCAAACCAGATTTTTTATCTTTAATAGTGCATGAACCATAATCAAATATAATTAAATATCCAACATCTATCAATTGTCCAACACTCAACAAGTTATGTGATAAACTAGGAACATAGAAAATATTATCAAGGTGTTTTACCTTCCCTTGATTTGTCTTCACATCAATTGTTCATTTTCCTTCTATTTGGATTTGTTTGCTATCTCCAAGTCTAACTTTCAACTTGTGAGTTTTATCAATATCTCTGAATATTGATCTTATGCCTGACATATGATTAGAACATCCACTATCCAAGAACTAAATATCATTTGAGATATCATTAATTTATGAATGAGTAATAAATAACTTACTATTGTCTTTATTTTCCTCCACATAACTTGCTTGTTTTTCTCTTTTCCAGCAATCTGCCTTCATATGACCAAACTTCTTACGATAGTGACATTAAATTACACTCTTGTATTTTTTCTGATCATAGTTTGATTACCTTTCATCATGCATATCAAAGTGTCAACTTTTTCTTCCTCTTCCTCTTTCATTTTCTCTACCACGAAATCCTCCTCTGCCACGTCCTCTTCTTATTGATTTTTTATCTTCTTTTGAAGTAGAAGACTCTCCCTTAACCTGAAATATTTTTTCTTCACTTTTTTCAAGTGACCTGTTCAATCTTGCTTTATGTGCTTGCAAGGAATCCATTAGTTCATCAAATGAATAAGTAGTCAAGTCCTTTGACTCTTCAATTGCGGCAACAACATGATCAAAATTTGGAGTTAAACTTCTCAAAACTTTTACAATAATTATTTGATCATGAAATGTTCAACATATGATTTCATTTGACTAACAATTTTAATCACTCGAGAAAGAAAACCTTACACCGATTTATTGCTTTTCATAAATAATATTTCAAACTCACGACGAATGGTTTGAAGTTTTACCGTAATCACCATCGATGAGCCTTGAAATTCATTTTGAAGTATCAACAAAGCTTGTCTTGAGGTTGTTGCTGTTGTAATTCTTGATAAGATTGTCTCATGCATAGCTTGTTGAATGAAGAACAATAGCTTTGAGTCATTCTTTCTATTCTCCCTCAACCTGGTTTCTTCATCTGGATCTGCATATCCATTCTCTATCAAGTCCCAAAGATCCTGAGACTTGAATATAGTCTTCATCTTGATACTCCAAAATTCGTAGGATTTGCTCGAGAAGATGGGAATAAGGGGTTGAGACATAGAATTGCCATTAAAAGTCATAATGCCCAGTTCAGATTGAAACAATGCTCTGATACCACAAATGTTGGGGAAGGAGGAGCAAGAAAATGACAAAAAAATAAAATACTATGATGTGAATAATGAGAACATTTTTAATCAAGACAATGACGCAGTATTAAACAGGAGATAATAGAACACTTACAAGATAATCTCCAAATGCACATACTTTCTGCACTCACCTGCTTCATGAACTAAGTTTCTATTTATATGACATAATAGTAACTACCTCACACTACTTCCTTCATCCCACTATCTCACTATCTCACCCATGATTAATAACTACCCCTACTAACTCCTAAACTACCTCTATAACTTTTAAATATGAATCACTACTTCTAAATATGTTAACTACCTATTTAACTAGCATAAATCAATTTTCAACAATAATAATTTAAAATAAATTGACACTGGATAGATTTGAGATCAGTATTTATTTACACTGGCTCAACTATTGTTGCAAGAGATGTATCTCTGATAGAACCCCAAAAGGAGCTCTATAGATTTTGATCTTTGAGGGGGATCAACCCTTGGAACGTTGTAGGGGTTCCTCCCTCCTAGACTCGGCACAAGGCTGAATTAAAATTGTAGATTGCTTAATAAAAAGAGGTGGAGGCTACATGCTTATATAGGGCTCTAAACTCTAGCCCTACAGGGTGCTTGCCTAAGTAAAATTATCCTTTTACCCCTTCTATAGCCTACCTGCCTTAGAGGGAACAAGTGGTGGCTAGGTTGGCTCTATAGCCAACCTAAGCAGGGGGAAACCCTAGCCTACCAACCGAGTAAGGGGGGCGACGGCCACTAAGCCCTAAAGGCTAATATAAACCCTAGCCATACTCCTTTATAAGATAAGAGTGGCTTTATTATAATATAGTAGGGTTTTATTGACTACTTCTAGGGAGATTAGGACTCAACCCTGCTGGAGTCCTATCAAACTCGCCCTCTTAAAATCAGCCTTGTCCTCAAGGCTGAAGTTCCATGAATTCAAGGAACCGAGTCTTCAACTCCTTATCATCTTTGGTGTCAGTTGGAAGAACTTGAGTTGAGTTATCGTCTTTAAATTTTCATTTGAGGTCGGATACTTGGAGGATCAACTGTAATTTTAATCTGGTGCACGGATCTGATCTCCAGGTTAGGTCCCCAATGTGATCCCCAATTTTGCAAGGCCCAAAGAAATAAGGAGACCACTTTCTTGAGGCTTGAATTTCGTGCTGGTGGAGCTAGAGATGAAGGGGGACTTGATCTTTCTCAGGAAACTTTCTTTTGCTCCGACGTTTGTTAGGGGAAAGTTTCTTCCTTTTATAGGCTACCACGTGGTTGCTCTGTAATAGTAGTCGTGCCTTTTTTTGGAGTGAGGGTTGTCCTTTAATAAAATTTATAGTGGTGTGATCCCAATATGAGTCTAAGATAGGTAGGAGTGGTGATTTTTCAGGGCCCATTTTTACTTCTTCGTGTTGTTGGTCATCTTGCATGAGGATAGTACTAACTCCCACTCTGGATGTGTCTGCTCCAATAATAAACACTTGGCCATGATTTGGTGTGGATGACATTGTGGTCGTGAGGGCTATAGTTCCACTCGGCCAAGGTGATGCATCTTTCTTTATAATGAGAGGGATGATGTTTATACTTTGTTAATGTTGGGCATATGGCCCAGATTCAACCCATAATGAGCTTTAGTGAAGCCCGCAGCCCAAAACCTCACTTATATTAACAAAAAACCTAGATCAGGTGGCTAAGGTTGAGATTAAGAGAGCAGCGACGGCTAAAAACGTGAGTGAGAGAAAGAAGACTGCAGATTTACAGTAGAGGCCAAAAAATAAGAGATCCAGGAAAGGAAAAAAGACAAGGACAAGAAAAGACTATTCTCAATCATTCAAATCTCAGGTTAGATCAGTTTGTAGTGGATTATTACTGTGATCTCTTGGGAAGGTTTTGGATATCGTGCTTAGGATTATAGTCCTTGTATCTCTGTGATTCTCTTGTGGCTGTTGCTTTGGGCTTAGGCAAGAAGCCTTGAGATATGTATATTCATTATTTTGATAGTGGATTTTCTCTAGCTTGTACCGTGGTTTTTACCCTTCGAGTTGAAGGGGTTTTCCACATAAATCTTGGTGTTCATCTGATTGTGATTTCTATTTGATTCCGCTGTGTGTGACGGTCTGCTAGTATTTATTTGTATACAAAGTTTATTCCTATTTTATTCCTATCAATTGGTATCAGAGTAGGGTTTTGGTGGTATTTAATCTTTTGTATCTGAACATGGAGGCTGGTAATGTTTCTCGCATAATTAGTTTAAACGGAAACAATTGGATGATATGAAAACAAAAAATGGAAGATCTCTTGTATTGCAAAGATTTGTATTGACTTTTGCAAGGGGACAGTGCAAAGCCCACATCTATGACAGATGATGAGTGGAAGAGGTTATATCGAAAAACAGTTGGCTTTATTTGATAATGGCTAGATGATAGTGTCTTTCACCATGTTTCTACTGAATGTTCTGCTTACTATCTTTGGAAAAAGTTAGAAGGTCTTTAGGAAAGAAAAACGGCTAGCAACAAAGCTTTTCTGATCAGAAAACTTATGAACTTAAAATATAAAGAGGGTACTTCTATTCCTGAGCATTTGAATGAAATATAGAGTATTACTAACCAGTTATCCTCTATGAAAATATCTCTTGATGATGAGTTGCAAGCATTGTTACTTCTCAGTTCTTTGCTAGAAAGTTGGGAGACTCTGGTGGTTTCCCTCAGTAATTCGGCACCAGATGGTATTGTCATCATGAGTCAAGTAACAAGTAGTTTATTGAATGAGGAGTTAAGGAGAAAGAATTCAGCAACTTCTCAGATTGATTCACAAGCACTTGTCTCAAAGAACAGAGGAAGGTCAAAGTCAAAGGATAGAAGTGGTTCACGTGTGTGTAGAAGCAAGTCAAGATCAAGGAAAGATATTGTTTGCTATAATTGTGGTGAGAAAGGACATTACAAGAATCAGTGCAAACAACCTAAGAAGAACAAGAAAAGGGGGAAAGAAGTGGAGTATACAGAGTCAAAAGAGAACATCACCGCTACAGTACAAGGTAGTGATGATTTGATTTTGTCTACTTCCGATGATATTTTTTCTTGTGTGTGCCAAGATCTTAAGTGGATAGTTGACATAGGTGCTTCTTATCATACTACACCACGGAGGAAGTTCTTTGTTACTTACAGGTCTGAAAATTTTGGTGTTGTCAAGATGGGCAACTATGATATAGCAAACATTATTGGCATGGGAGATATCCATATAAAGACCAACCTTGGTTGTAAGTTGGTGCTTAAGGATGTGAGGCATGTGATTGACTTAAGACTGAATTTAATTTCAGTTGGAAGACTGGACGATGAAGACTTTGATGTCAGATTTTACAAAGGGTAGTGGAAGCTCAGTAATGATTCTCTTATTGTAGCTAATGGGAAGAAATGTCATACATTGTACAGATTGCAGGCTAAAGCTTGTGGTGAGCAGTTGAATGCTACAGAGAAAGACTTCAGTATAGAGTTGTTGCATAGGCGATTGGGACACATGAGCGAGAAAGGGCTGCAAGAACTTTCTAAGAGAGAGGTATTGTCATACCTCAGAGGTACACGTTTGAACCCTTGTATTGATTGTTTGGCTGGTAAACAACATAGAGTTTCCTTTGTTAGTCCTGCCTATCTAGAAAAATACATACCTTGGATCGTGTCTATACAGATGTGTGTGGTCCTTTGAGGATAAAAACTCTTGGTGGATCTGTTAATGTTCCTAATATCAATGGTGCACTTTATTTTGTTACTTTTATAGATGACTTTTCCAGAAAAGTTTGGGCCTATACTTTGAAGACCGAAGATCATGTTATTAATGTCTTCAAAGAGTTTCATGCCAAGGTTGAAAGGGAGACAAAAAGACAATTGAAATGTATAAGATCAGATAATGGTGGTGAGTACACAGGATTGTTTAATAATTATTACAGGTCACATGGCATCCAGCATGAGTTGATAGTCCCTGGTACACCTCAACATAATACAATTGCAGAGAGGATGAACTGTACCATCATGGAAAAGATCAAATGTATGCTTTCACAGGCCAAGCTACCCAAAATGTTTTGGAATGAGGCTTTGAGGACTGTAGTTGATGTAATCAACTTATCACCATGTACAGCTCTAGATGGTGATGTTGTAGAGCATGTATGGTCAGGGAAAGATGTCTCCTATAGACATTTAAGAGTGTTTGGTTATCGTGCATTTGCACATGTTCCAAACAATGAGAGGTCCAAGTTGGATGGTAAGACAAAATAGTTTATTTTTCTTGGTTACTTATATGATCAGTTTGGTTACAGGCTTTGGGATCCAAAAAAGTAGAAGGTATATAGAAACAGAGATGTTGTCTTCTTTGAGAGTCAAACCATTGAGGATTTGAAGAAGGAGGCAGCAACTAAGACTTCTATAGAGGGATTTGTAGACTGTGACCTAATTATTCCTCTAGTATATCAGGGTGATGGGGGAGATGTGCAGGAAGATGGTGCAGCGCCATATGTTGATCTACCTGTAAGACATGTTGAACAGGAAGAAGAAAGAGAGTAAGTTCCCACAGAACCTCAGTTAAGAAGATCTTCTAAACCACGTTAACCTTCCAGGAGATACTCTACAGATGAGTATGTGATGCTTACTAATGCAGGTGAACCAGAGAGTTACCAGGAAGCAGTTGAAAGTGAGCAGAAAAATAAGTGATTTATTGCTATGCAGGAAGAGATGGATTCTTTGCAGAAGAATCACACATATGATTTGGTGCAACTATCAGAGGGAAGTAAGACCTTGAAGAACAAGTGAGTTTTCAGGTTGAAGACTCAAGAATATTATTTTCAACCAAAGTATAAAGCTAGATTAGTTGTGAAAGGCTTTGGTCAAAAGAAAGGTATTGACTTTGAAGAAATTATTTCTCATGTTATTAAAATGTCTTCTATCCGTGTTGCTCTTGGTATTGCTACTAACCTAGACTTAGTGATTGAACAGTTAGATGTGAAAACAGCTTTCCTTCATGGTGATTTGGAGGATGAAACTTATATGGAGCAACTAGAAGGCTTCAAAGTCAAAGGTAAAAAAAATTTTGTCTACAAGTTGAAGAAGAGCTTGTATGGGCTGAAGCAAGCTCCAAGATAGTGATATAAAAAGTTTGATTCATTTATGATTGAAAATAAATATAAAAGAACAACTTCAGATCATTGTGTGTACATCAAACGGTTTGGTGAGAATTTTATTATTCTCTTACTTTATGTTAATGATATGCTTATCCTTGGGAAAGATATGTCTATGATTAGCAGGTTGAAGAATGAACTAAGTGAGTCTTTTGCAACGAAGGACATGGGGCCAGCAAAGCAAATACTGGGCATGCAGATTTCTCGTGACAGAAGAAAGAGAAAGATTTGGTTGTCACAGGAGAAATACATTGAGAAGGAATTGGATAGGTTCAGTATGAGTAATGCAAAGCCAGTTGGTTCTCCTCTTGTAGGTCCCTTCAAGTTGTGCTCAGATCAGAGTCTGTCAAGTGATGAGGAGAAGGAGAAAATGCAAAAGGTTCCTTATGCTTCAGCAGTTAGAAGTTTAATGTACGCAATGATATGTACGAGGCCGGACATCGCATATGAAGTGGGTGTTACTAGCAGATTTCTTGCAAATCCAGGTAAAGAGCATTGGGCAGTAGTGAAGTGGATTTTTAGATATCTCAGAGGAAGTTTTAAAGTTTGTTTAAGCTTTGGAGGTGGACCACCTGTGTTGACAGGTTACACAGATGCAGATATGGCAAGAGATATTGACACAAGAAAGTCCACATCAGGTTTTATACTTACTTTTGCAGTGGGAGCTGTGTCATGGCAATCCAGATTGCAAAGGTGTATTGCTCTCTCCACCATAAAGGCAAAATATATTCTGCTACAGAGGTTTGCAAAGAAATGTTATGGATGAAAGGATTCTTAGAAGAATTGGGACTGAAACATGAAAACTATGTGGTGTATTATGACAGCCAGAGTACCATCCATTTGTGCAAAAACCCAAAATTTCATTCTAAGTCAAAGCATATATATGTCAGATATCACTGGATCAGAAATGTGCTTGAAGAGTAGCAGTTACAACTTCAGAAAATTCACACAGATGATAATAGGACAGACATGTTGACAAAGGCTTTGCCGAAAGAGAGACGAGATGTGCCGACAGTTGGTCGGCATGGCTTCACATTGAGGAGTCATGAGACAACCTCCCTTATGGGCTGAAGGGGGAGGTTGTTGGGCAGATGGCCCAGATTCTGCCCATAATGGGCTTTAGTGAAGTCCACAGCCCAAAACCTCACTTATATTAACCTAAAACCTAGATTAAGTGGCTAAGGTTGAGATTAAGAGAGCAGCGGCGGCTGAAAACGTGGGTGAGAGAAAGAAGACTAGATTGACAGTAGAGGCCAGAAAATAAGAGATCCAGGAAAGGGAAGAAGACAAGGACAGGAAAAGACTATTCTCAATCATTCAAATCTCAGGTTAGATCAGTTTGCAGTGGATTCTTATTGTGATCTCTTGGGAAGGTTTTGGATATTGTGCTTAGGATTATAGTCCTTGTATCTCTATGATTCTCTTGTGGTTGTTGCTTTGGGCTTGGGCAAGAAGCCTTGAGATCTGTATCTTCATTATTTTGATAGTGGATTTTCTCTGGCTTGTCCCATGGTTTTTACCCTTCGAGTTGAAGGGGTTTTCCACGTAAATCTTAGTGTTCATCTGATTATGATTTATGTTTGATTCCGCTGTGTGTGACGGTCTACTAGTATTTGCTTAAATGCTATGTTTATTCCTGTTTTATTCCCATCAATTAAGTACTACAAATGATCCTTCCCCTTTTCTGATTTCGCCACTGGAGGGGCTCAATTTTCTCGCGGTCTTGGGCCGTATATCGGAGGTCATCATCAAGGAAGTCTTTAAGCATCATGGTCCAATCCTGGGGAAAGTCATGGAAGTCACTTGAGATCAGCAACCATGGTGAGTTCGATGGGATGTAACACTTTAGAGATAGCTTATCTCCGGAGAAAAGGATGTAGGGTTGTGTCGTAGCGGGAAATAAGCATGGCCGAACAATCTGTCTCTATCATCTCTTCAATGACCCTTTTATTTTCGACCTTCTGAGGTTGTAGGAAGCAATCTGACCGAGCAATAACTAGTAGATGTTTTGGCCTGTTCAGCATAGGGTGGTCGGACAGCTTCAAAGGAGGTAATCGACTCAATTTGGTGGAGACGCCCAAAATTTTAGCAAGCTGTGGGAGAGGGTTCTTATCTTCAATTTCATGAAACCCTTTAATTTGAATTGAGAAACCACTGGATTTTTCTTTTAATACCCCCTCCAAGTGTTGTGTTGTGGTTATAGTCACTGGGCTCCCTCGTAGAATCACCTGCTGTCCTTTTCTGAAAAATTTTATGGTTATCTTTAAAAAATTTCATAAAACATCTCCAATCGTGGACAACCAATCAATGCCAAACACTATATCAAAACCATCAAGAGGGAGGAGAAAAAAATTAGCAACTATGTCTTGATCCTATAGGATCAGTTTTACCCGTGGGCACTTCTGGTTATACTTCAAAATTTGGCCGTTAGCTACCTTGACTTCGAACCCATTGTAATATTCTTTTTGGAGCATTAAGTGGGTAGCAACCTTATTTCTCATGAAGTTGTGTGTGCTCCCGGCGTCGATGAGGATGATGACGGATTGCTGCTCGAGAAACCCTTCGATCTTCAATGTTTGAAGGTTGGTGTAGCCGGCTAAGGTAGGGACCGTGCGGGTGGCCAATTGTGGTGTATCCTTCTCCTTGGGCTCGAGAGACATCAGCGGTGTCTCCTTTTTACATTTGTGTTCTAGGCTTCACAGTTTATCACAACACCCACATAGGCCCTTTGTCGATCCGTCGTGAATGTCTTCTCTTGTTAATTTCTCTGGCTGAGGGGGTCAGTTGACAGTAGGAGGAGGTGAAAGCTTTGGTGCCGCTAGTCGAGGAGCAACTCTAGTCTTTCGAGCTTCATCGTTCAATCGCTCCTCTTGATGTTGCACAAAGGAGATGGCTGCCTTAAGTGTATACGGATGTCGCGCTTTTACTTCTTCCTGAATCTTCAGCTTCAAGCCCTCAGTAAAAGTTCTTAATATCTATTTTTTAGACCAATCTTAAGTTTGATTAGATAACCTTTCAAACCTGGTTTGGTACTCTTGGATGGTGGAGGTTTGACGGATCATCGCTAGTTCTTCGCTAAGGTTCTTTTTACAATCCAAATTTGCATCACATTGTGATCTTATTGGGCTTGGTGATCGACCCAATCTAAACTTCTTAAAGAGAGCGCATAATTTAATATCCATACGTGTCTCAAGAGCCTCAAATTTGGTTTCGAATAAGCCCACCGATGTCATGACGTAAGAATCTCCAACTTGTCAAATCAAATCGATTAAAAAGTGTAGCTACAATCTTCAGGCTGAAGGCAATAATGGCAGTGATGTCAGGGCTGCGGTGGTGAAGTCTCCAAGTTGAGGATGGCAGCCAAGGGTAGCAGCAACGGTGGAGGAAGAAAATGGCAGCAGTAACAACGGCTGCAGTCCTTCGGTGATGCTATAATGTTAATGCTACAATGTCGTCGAGGCTATGATTTTTTAGATGGCTGATATTTATTGAAAGATGGCAGCCAAGAGATCTGAGTTGGAAGGCAACAACGATGGCGGAGGAAGAAGAGGGCAACATCAACGTTGGTTGCGGCTACGGTGTGACTTCGTGGCTGCAGGTGGCGTCGGTTGCAGCAAGGGTGCGGCTGCAATAGGAGGAAGATGGGGCAGCGATGTACACGACTGTTGTGGAGGAGGGCAGCAGCTGTATGGAGCGAGAGACGACTGCTATTGTGTTTAATTTGTTGCTAGCTGCGATCAAGATAGTTGGCAGCGAACGATTGTTGTGGGCTGTGATGTAAATATATTACAGCGAAAGATCGATGCTGGTAGCTTTTTACCGCAAGGATCGCTGTTGGTTGCGATTAAGGAGGATGGCAGCAAGAGGTCACTGTTGGCAGCATTGGGCAGCGAAAGATGAGTGCTGCGGTTGAAGGGGCAAGAGAGATTGGGTGGCTAAAAGGTTGGTGGACCGAAGGCTTCGATTTTTTGGTACGGTTTGTGGCTATTTTGGGTGTGATTAGGGGTTGTAATTTTATGGAGTTTATGCTGCGAATAAGTATGGTTTTAGGGCTATGGTAATAGTAGATGAAGGTTAGAAAAATAGATTTTAGATCTGGGGCAGATGACAGCAAAGGTAGGTGACTCGGTAAGGAAAGTTGGCTAGAAAGGTAAGTGGATCGATAAGGAAGTAGGCTGATTTGGGTGGCTGATTTGGGGGGGCTATTTGGATTCAGTTTAGGGTAATATATGGAAGGGTTTTTGGTGAGGATGGTAGGTTTGGAGATGAGGAAAAGAGAGTCTGAAATCCCAAAAAAAATAGCACTCAAATCTGATAGAATTCGGTGAAAAGAAGTGTTGCGATGTGTTGTCCTGCTGAACTGTCTTTTGCGTCAGAGAAATGATGACTTCTCAACCAAAATTTCAGATCAAACGCAGGGGTCAACGACAGACTGATTTGATCTACTATTGGGGTGGAAGGTGGAGATGCATGTCGCAGCAATTGTGGAAATTACTTAGGAAGGTGGAGGCCTGGATGACGGCTACAGGGGCAGCAAGATCGCTGCTCTAATACCAGATGATAGAACCCTAGAAGGAGCTTTATAGATTTTGATCTTTGAGGGGGATCAGCCCTTGGAACGCTGTAGGGGTTCCTCCCTCCTAGACTCGGCACAAGGCTGAATTAAAATTATAGATTGCTTAATAAAAAGAGGTGGAGGCTACATGCTTATATAGCGCTCCAAACCCTAGCCCTAGGGGGTGCTTGCCTAACTAAAATTATCATTTTGCCCCTTCTATAGTCTACCTATCTTAGAGGGAATAAGTGACGGCTAGGTTGGCTATATAGCCGACCTAAGCAGGGGAACAGCCTAACCTACCAACCCAGTAAAGGAGACGACGGTCACTAAGCCCTAAAGGTTAATCTAAACCCTAGCCATAAAAAGATAGGAGTAGCTTTATTACAATATAGTAGGGTTTTATTGATTATTTCTAGGGAGATTAGGACTCAATCCTGTCGGAGTCCTATCAAACTCATAAATAGAAGTCTCATAGATAATTCAAAAGAATAACAAGTATTTGAAAGCGGGATAAGAATAAGTTCTGGCTTGTCCCGTTGTCTCCTTATGATTCTATTGTGGTTGTTGCTTGGGTTTAGTTAAAAAGCCTTGACATCTGTATAATCATTATTTTGATAGTGGATTATTTCTGGCTTGTCCCGTGGTTTTTACTATTCGAGTTGGAGGGGTTTTCCACGTAAATCTTGGTATTCATTTGATTATGATTTGTATTTGATTCCGTGCGATGACATGCTAGTATTTGTTCATATACACAGTCTTTATCCTTTTTATATCCCATCAACTTGTATCAGAGCAGAGTTTTAGTGGCATTTAACTTTTGTATTCAAACATGGAGACCGATAATGTTTCTTCATGATTAGTTTGAATGGAAACAATTGGATGATATGTAAACTAAGAATGTAAGATCTCTTGTATTGCAAAGACTTGTATGGACCTTTGCAAGAGGATAGTATAAAACCCACAACACTATGATAGATAATGAGTGGAAGAGGTTAGATCGAAAAACAGTTGGGTTTATTCGATAGTAGCTTGATGATATTGTCTTTCACCATGTTTCTACTGAAAGTTCTACATACTCTTTTTGGAAAAAAAATAGAAGGTCTCTATGAAATAAAAACTGTTGGTAACAAAACTTCGTGATTAGAAAACTTGTGAACCTGAAATATAAAGAGGGCACTGCTGGTTACAGGTGCCCTGCAAGCCAATCACGTGAGAGATGGCACGTGTGACACGTTGTGTGATCTTTTTGCTGATGATTAGTATTGACATATTATCACATTATATTATTTGTTACATATATATTGTGATGTCCTTGGTTCTATGCAATGAGAATCGAATCGTGATGAGATCACGATAATGAGATCGATTCATCTTTAAACACAGATCCTAAATAATCCCGATCATAGGATACTCAAGAGGGACATTAAGATAACCGGACAGATCGGTGTACTATATACCCGTCCATATGATGGAGGCGCTGGTCTCATAGCCACTTGTGTGGAGACACTAAGGATATAGTACAGGTGTTCATTGGAGAATGTGTTCATTGATTGATCCGCTTATGGAATATTGTATGGTTAATGATACCTAATGCAAGAGAGTGATTCCATAGTCCCAGTTGTGTATCTAGTCCTTAGACTTGAGACACCAAGGATGCCTTGTATGAGTACTCTTTTCTTTGACGCCAGATTTAGAGGTTTGGAAAGCTTCAGATCTGGTACAACTGTTTATCGGGATTGGTAGCCAACCATACGAAGGCAATTGAGTGTCAATAGAGAATCATCCACTCTCGGTATCACGAGGGAAATATCTCATATGTGCTTGCTCAAACAAATCCCTAGCCGGGGTCATTCAGATTGAGAGAGAAGGAGTTCTCCGGTAGAATCCGATTAGAGCAAGACAAACTGATTCTATACGTGACTTGATAGTACCATGTCCAATATACGATCTCTGGAATATTATTTGGATGAGAGATTATAGATACATGGTAATTGTGGACGGATAGGTCCGATGGATTTGATCTCCCTGTATCGTTTGAGGATAATAATTCACTATATCAGAAGGAGTTCTAAAGGGAGTGACTTACGGCCAGCTCGGTATCGGGCCTATAGGGTCATACACTTATGGTGGATGCTTCAGTGAATAGAGGATTAGATGAAGATCCAATTAGTCCATATTCTCATTAGATGAGACCTTATGCTGATGGGCTCCTTGATTAAGGCCCAATAAGAGGCCTAAGGAGATTATTGGATAGAGATCCAATAATGAAAGTTTAGTGGGTTATTGGATGAAGATCTAATACCCACTGAGGCAGGAGCCCTAGGGTTTTAGGTGGCTCTCTATAAATAGGAGGGGAGACTCATGGTTGATAGGCTACAGCTTTAGCCACAACCTCCTATTCTCCTCCCTCCCTCTGAGCAAGAGTTGCAAGATCAGATTAGAGGAGGTTCACTTCAGAGATCCATCGTGTCGATACCACTAGAGAGGAGGACGCTTGATCTCCTTCATCCGAATTTGGACTATAGGGATATACGATCTCCTTAGGTAAAGTCAATCTCTCACACATCATGATTTTTTCAGTTTCTGCAGTTCTCTCGCGACCCCAATCTTTTGCATGATGATTTGATCTACGTGGGAAATCAGTTTTTGTTTTGATCTTCGTTGCACATGTGATGCACCTGCTGAAGTTTCCCAACAGTGGTATCAGAGCCAGGTTTTAATGCAAAAATTTAAACCTATGTGTGATGAGATTGAATCGTGTAGGACTGTTCTACGTGCTTGTTGCAGCGATTGGCAGTGAAAGTAGGCGCTGCCTTTGGGGGAGGGGCAGCCACATGCATGTTGTCTGCATGCAGAGGTGGCTGGCCATGACCAGGCCCCCTACAAGGGGCGGCCACCCGCGGGCACGGCCCGTTGTAGCCAACCCGCAAGGGCCAGCCGGCAGCGGCCAGCCCGCAAGAGGTTGCCGCTCCCGGCCAACCCTACCGCCAGTAGGGGTGGCGGCGTCGGTCGCAGGGGTGGTGACCCCTTGGTGGGGCGGCTGCCGGCCGCAAAGGGCAGCGACGGCGACGACATAGTGAGGGTGAAGGAGGGCTAGGGCCTCTTTTGAAAAAAAAGATGATTATACCCCTCAAAATTTGAGAAATTCCAGCTCTATCCACTTTATACAGAATTTCTTAAATGCCCTCAATATTTCTGGAATTTCGAGGATTGTCCTCTCATCCAGAATATCGAAAGCACCCTCAATGATTCTAGAAATTCTGAGGACTGTCCTCATGTATAGAATTTCAAAAATACCCTTGACAATTCTAGAAATTCTAAGGACTGTCATCTCATCCAGAATTATGAAAATGCCCTTGACAATTCTGAAAATTCTGAGCATGTCCTAATTTCCAGAAAAATAATTAATTAAATAGTTTAATTAATTATTATATATATCTAGTAATCCTATATATGATGTGATGTACCTGTGATGTCTAATGTGGATGGATGATCATGAGGCATGTGTTGTGATGTGTATAATTATGATTATTATTATTATTGGGGCCTGCGAGCCTATATTTTTCTCGTTTATTATTGGGCCTGCATGCCTGTGATTATTTGTAATTACATGGAGAGGCGCAGCGGGAGCGTGGAGGTTATAGCGGGATCCACGATGTTGTGGCAGGAGATCATGATGCATGGTGATGCAATGATTCGACGGAACCGATGATGACGTGATCAACAATCACAGGACATTAAGATGCACAAATGCACACATAGATCCTATTGTGAGTGATTAGGCCCATTGGCTCGAGCTTAATTATATTAGGTGATGGCTCATGATCATCTGGTGTGGCTTGCATATGTAATGTGTTATACACCTACTAGATATATGTATATATATATTTACATATGATGTAGATATATATTAAATATGTATATGTGTGACACGACATATTAGGAGATCGATATGAAATAAAAACCCCTCCTACGATAATATTAAGTCGGTAAGCGTGAGACAATAAGATTGACCCACGTGGCCTTCCATCATTATAGGAAAAAATTGAATCACGACATAGGTTGAGTTGGTTGAGTCTCTCGAGGCTCACCTATCTACGTGATTGAGATCTTGCCTACGACATAGAGATGTCACCGGTGACCTGAGGACATGATATGCTTGGTCGAGTCCCTCGAGGGCATATCATCGAATCAGACTCATCTTGTAACGATGGTGATGACTTAACTGAACGTCATGGTTGGTCGAGTCCCTCGAGACTATGATGATCAGAGGCCGAACATGACGGAAATCACAAGGAGTTGTGATTGGTAAGAGTTGCCTACCTTTTGGTCTTAGTGTAATTAGTCGAGTCCCTCGAGGTTACACTAAGACACCAATTGGATCCTGATCCTCACTAAAAATCTACCGAAGACTTTCGTCTCACGTGTCGAGGGTGTCGCGTGATTTGCCAAAAAAATAATGGGAGTACATTAAGATAGAAGTCTATATCTTAATTAGTATTTTCTGTAAAATCTGCATGTTATTTAGTTTACGCTATATCTTGCTTGTCACTTGCAAAACCCCTACGTGGCATACTTGATGCCAACTGCCTCATTAGTCCAGAAAGCTCCGTAATTTGAGAATTATTCTCATGGAAGAGAAAATCGTATATGTTCTTAACATAATTATGCCCACGCTGGAGGAAAGGATAAGCGAGGATGAGATCGCTCGCTTTGTGAAGTATATAGATAGTCCTAGAGGATAACATGTGCATTGATCTTATATTTCAGTCCCTACCAGATTTCTTTTCATTATTCATTATTAACTTTAATATGAACAAGTTTGAGGTGGTTCTCCCTGAGCTCCTTAATATGTTGAGGGAAGCTAAGAGTGCCATCAAGAAGGAGAAGCCAGTTCTCTATATTGGTGAGACTAAAAAGAAAAGGAAGGCCAGCAAGACCCTTAAGAATGACAAGGGCAAAGAAAGACCAAGTAAGGCAAAGGTTGCCAAGAAATACCCGGGAAAGGACAAAGGACAATGCTTCCACTGTGGCCAAGACGGTCATTGGAAGAGGAACTGCAAGGACTACCTTGCAGAGAAGGTGAGACAAAAGCTTGGAGAAGCTTCAGGTATATTCATAATCAGTCTCCACTTGTCAGATTTTCATGATAACACATGGGTATTAGATACCGGGAGTATTTATCATATCTGTAATTCGTTGCTGGTTCTGGCAAGACCTAGAAGATTGGCTAGAGTCGAGATGGACTTCAAGATGGGCAATGGAGCAAGAGTTGCTGCAGTTGCTGTTGGAGAGGTCACCCTACATCTGCCTGGTGGAGTTATTATTGTATTAGATGCATGCTATTTGTTCCCTCTATTATCAAAAATATTATTTATATCTCTTGTTTGGAAATTAGTGGATATAAATTAGTTTTTAAGAATAATAGTTGTTCAATAATTATGGATGATGAGATCATTACTAGAGGGACCCTTAAAAATGGTTTATATGTGTTATACACTTCTCGACATATCATGAATATAAATATATCTAAGAGGAAAAGAGATGAGGTGAATAATGCATACCTATGACATTATAGGCTAGGTCATATACATGAGGGAAAGATTCAAAAGTTACTGAAAGATGGATACTTAGATCCATTTGACTATGAGTCATATGCAACTTGTGAACCTTGCCTTCATGGAAAAATGACCAACTCTCCTTTTAGTGGAACTAGAGAGAGAGCCACTGAGTTATTGAAACTCATACATAGTGATGTATGTGGTCCCATGTCGACTCAAGCTATAGGTGGTTACTCATACTTAATTACATTCACTAATGATTTCTCTAGGTATGGACACATGTACTTAATGAAGTACAAATCTGAGGCATTTGAGAAATTCAGGGAATATAAGAATGAGGTAGAGAACCAAATTGGAAAGGATATTAAGACTCTTCGATCAGATCGAGGAGGAGAGTACCTGAGTACGGAGTTCACATATTTCCTCAGGGACAATGAGATTCTATGCCAGTGGACACCTCCTTATATACCTCAGCTCAATGGTGTACTAGAAAGGAGGAATTGCATGTTGTTAGACATGGTGCAATCCATGATAAGTTTTGTTGACCTACATGTTTCATTCTGGGGGTATGCCCTAAAGACTGCAGCTTATCTTCTGAACAGAGTTTCATCAAAGTCGATAGTGTCTACACCATATGAGATATGGAAAGGAAAGAAGCCCAATCTTAAGATTATTAAGATTTGGGACTGTCCTGCCCACGTTAGAAGACATGACCCCGATAAGTTGGAATCAAGGACAGAATGGTGCACATTCGTGTGATACCCAAAGGAAACTTGTGGGTATTATTTCCATCACCCCGAGGACCGAAAGGTCTTTGTTGCCAAGAGAGCTGTGTTCCTTGAGAAGGAACACATTCTTGGTGGAAACAGTGGGAGTGAGATAGAATTGAGCGAAGTTGGAGAACCTAGCTCAAGCACCATTCCAGAGCCCGAGTCTGTTCAGGTACCTAACACAAGTTCCAACTTTACGTAGGTCTAATAGAGTATCTCACCCTCCTGAAAGATATATGGGACATATCAGTGGAGATGACTCTCAGGATGTTGATCCTCAGACCTACGAGGAGGCTATTATGAGTATAGACTCCGGGAAGTGGCAAGAAGCCATGAATTCTGAGATGGATTCCATGTGAGTACAAGGTTTGGAACCTTGTGGATGCACTTTAGGGTATTGTACCCATCGGCTGCAAATGGATCTTCAAGAAGAAGATCGGAGTGGATGGAAAGGTGGAGACCTATAAGGCAAGGCTGGTAGCTAAAGGATATCGTCAAAGACAAGGAGTTGACTATAACGAAACCTTTTCACCTGTAGCCATGCTTAAGTCCATTAGAATTATTTTGGCTATTGCAGCACACTATGACTATGAGATCTGGCAGATGGATGTCAAAACGGTATTCCTCAATGGCAACCTCGAGGAAGAGGTGTATATGATACAGCCAGAGGGATTCGTATCCAAAGAGAGTCCAAATAAAGTGTGTAGGTTGCTTAGATCTATTTATGGATTGAATCAAGCTTCCCAAAGTTGGAACATAAGATTTGATGAGGTGATCAGATCTTATGACTTCGTTAAGAACGAAGATGAGCGTTATGTGTACAGGAAGGTAAGTGGAACCGCTATCACCTTCTTGGTGCTATATATGGATGACATCGTAATTATTAGGAATGATGTAGGAATGCTCTCCACAATAAAGGCTTGACTATCTAGAAACTTCTTGGTGCTATATGTGGATGACATCCTAATAATTAATCCTAAGTGGAAGCGCTATCACCTTCTTGGTGCTATATGTGGATGACATCCTAATCATTGGGAATGATGTAGGAATGCTCTCCATAGTAAAGACTTGGCTATCTAGAAACTTCTCCATGAAAGACTTAGGGGAAGCATCCTATATTTTAGGGATCCGGATATATAGAGATAGATTCAAAAAGATGCTTGGCTTGTCTCAGTCTAGGTACATAGACTCCATTGTCAAAAGGTTTGGCATGCAAAATTTCAAGAGAGATCTCATACCGATGAGACATGAAATATCACTTTCTAGGAGTATGTCCCCAAAGACTCCTGAAGAAAGGGCATATATTAATAAGATATCTTATGCTTCAGCGATAGGATCTATCATATATGCGATGCTATATACTAGGCCTAATATAGCACATGCTCTGAGTGTCACGAGCAGGTATCAGGCAGATCCAGGTTTAGAACACTGGAAGGCAGTAAAGTGTATCCTTACGTACTTGAGAATGACTAAGGATCTTTTACTGGTATATGGAGGAGGTAGCCTCCAAGTTGAGGGCTACACGGACTCGAGTTTTCAGTCTGACATTGATAATAGCAAGTCAAGTTCAAGGTATATTTTCACCCTGAATGGAGGAGTAGTAAGTTGGAAGAGTTCCAAGCAAGATACTATTGCTGACTCGACCACAGAGGCGGAATACATTATTGTAGTAGAAGCAGTAAGATGAAGGGTGTGGATGAAGAAGTTCATTAAGGATTTGGGAGTCATACCAAGCAGCATGGAGCTGACTCCCATATATTGTGACAACGATAGGGCGATAACTCTAACAAAGGAACTCAGGTCTCAACAGAATTATTCTGAGGAGGTTCCATCTGATTAGAGCGATCATGACCCAAAAAGATATAGTAATGGAAATAGTTTCATCCGAAGATAACATTGCAGATCCACTGACGAAGCCACTAGCTCAGAATATATTTGAGCGTCACAAGGGTCTGATGGGAATCAAACACATAAGTGATTGGCTTTTGGTCAAGTGGGAGATTACTGGTTACAGGTGCCCTGCATGCCAATCACGTGAGTGATGGCACGTGTAACACGCTGTGTGATCTTTTTGCTTATGATTAATATTGGCATGTTCTCACATTATATTATTTGTTATATATATATTGTGATGTCCTTGGTTCTATGCAATGAGAATCGAATCGTGATGAGATCACGATAATGAGATCGATTCACCTTAAACACATATTCTAAATAATCCTGGTCATAGGTTACTCAAGAGGGACATTGAGATAACCGGACAGATCGGTGTACTATATACCCGACCATATGATGGAGGCAGCTGGTCTCATAGCCACTTGTGTAGAGACACTAAAGATATAGTACAGGTGCTCATTGGAGAATGAGTTCATTGATTGATCCACTTATGGAATGTTGTATGGTTAATGATACCTAATGTCATAGAGTGTTTCCATAGTCCCAGTTGTGTATCTGGTCCTTATGCTGATTGGCTCCTTGATTAAAGCCCAATTAGTGGCCTAAGGAGATTATTGGATAGAGATCCAATAATGTAATATTAGTGAGTTATTGGATGAAGATCCAATACCCACTAAGGTAGGAGCCCTAGGATTTTTGGTGGCTCTTTATAAATAAGAGGAGAGACTCATGGTTGATAGGCTACAGCTTTAGCCACCACCTCCTATTCTCCTCCCTCCCTCTGAGTAAGAGTTGCAAGATCAGATTGGAGGAGTTTCACTGTAGAGATCCATCGTGTGGATACCGCTAGAGAGGAGGACGCTTGACCTCTTTCATCTTCTCCACCGGGATCTGGAACACAAGGATATACGATCTCCCTAGGTAAAATCAATCTCTTACACATCATGATTTTTTTTAATTTTTACAGTTTTTCTCGCGACCCCAATCTTTTGCACGATGATTTGATCTACGTGGAAAATTAGTTTTTGTTTTGATTTTCGCTGCACATGTGATGCACCTACTGTTGTTTCCTAATAGGCACTTCTATTGCTGAGCATTTGAATGAAATGTAGAGTATTACTAACCAGTTATTCTCTATGACAATGTCTCTTGATGATGAGTTGCAGGCATTATTACTTCACAGTTCATTGTTGGAAAGTTGGGAGACACTAGTGGTTTCCTTTAGTAATTTTACACCAGATGATATTATTACCATGAGTCAAATAACAAACAGTTTGTTGAACGAAGAGTTGAGGAAAAAGAATTCAGCAACTTCTCAGATTGATTCACAGATACTTATCTCAGAGAACAGAGGAGATCAAAGTCAAAGGATAGAAGTGGTTCACGCATGGGTAGAAGCAAGTTAAGATTAAGAAAAGATATTATTTATTATAATTATGGTGAGAAAGGATATTATAAGAATAAGTGTAAGCAACCTAAGAAGAACAAGAAAAAGGGGAAAGAAGTGGAGCATAAAGAGTCAAAAGAGAATATCACAACTATAATGCAAGGTAGTGATTATTTGATTTTATCTACTTTTGATGATATTTTTTCTTGTGTGTGCCAGGATCTCGAGTGGATAATTAACACAAGTATTTTTTATCATGCTACACCACAGAGGGAGTTCTTTGCTACTTACAAGTCTAGAAATTTTGGTGTTGTCAAAATGGGCAATTATGGTACAGCAGACATCATTGGCACGGGTGATATCCATATAAAGATCAACCTTACCTGCAAGTTGGTGCTTAAGGATGTGAAACATGTGGTTGACTTAAGGCTAAATTTAATTTCAATTGGAAGGCCGGATGATGAAGACTTTGATGTCATATTTCATATAGGGCAGTGGAAGCTCAGTAAGGGTTCTTTTATTATAGCTAATGGAAAGAAATGCCATACATTATACAGATTGCAGGCTAAAGCTTGTGGTGAGCAGTTGAATGCTATAAAGAAAGACTTCTACATGGAGTTGTGGCATAGGCGACTGAGGCACATGAGCGAGAAGGGGCTGCAAGCTCTTTCCAAGAGAGAGGTATTGCCAGACCTCAGAGGTACACGTCTGAACTCTTGTATTGATTGTTTGGCTGGCAAACAATATAAAGTTTCCTTTGCTAGTCCTGCTTTATCTAGAAAAATGGATGTCTTGGATCGTGTCTATACAGATGTGTGTGGTCATTTGAGGATAAAAACTCATGGTGGATTTGTTAATGTTCCTAGTATCAGTAGTGCACTTTATTTTATTACTTTTATAGATGACTTTTTCAGAAAAGTTTGGGCCTATACTTTGAAGACCAAGGATCAGGTTATTAATGTCTTCAAGGAGTTTCATACCAGAGTTGAAAGGGAGACAGAAAGACAATTGAAATGCATAAGATCATATAATGGTGGTGAGTACATAGGATTGTTTAATGATTATCGCAGGTCACATGACATCCAGCATGAGTTGACATTCCTAGTACACCTCAACATAATATAATTACAGAAAGGATGAACCGCACCATCATGGAAAAGATCAGATGTATGCTTTCATAGGCCAAGCTACTCAAAAGGTTTTGAGGACTGCAATTGATGTGATCAACTTGTCGCCCTGTACAGCTCTAGATGATGATGTTGCAGAGCTTATATGGTCAGGGAAGGATATCTCATATAAACACTTGAAAGTATTTGGTTATCGTGCATTTGCACATGTTTCAGACAATGAGAGGTCCAAGCTAGATAGTAAGATAAAAAAGTATATTTTTCTTGGCTACTCACATGATCAGTTTGGTTACAGGCTTTGGGATCCAAAAAAGTAGAAGGTGTTCAAAAGTAGAGATGTTATCTTCTTTAAGGATTAAACCATTAAAGATTTGAAGGAGGCACTAGTTAAGACTTCTGCAAAGGGATTTATAGACTGTGATCCAGTTATTCCTCCAATATATCAGAGTGATGGGGGAAATATGTAGGAAGATGGTGCAGAGCCAGATGTTGATCTACCTAGAGGACATATTGAGCAGGAAGAAGAGAGCAAGTTCTCACAGAACCTCAGTTGAGAAGATCTTCTAGACCACGTAAACCTTCCAGAAGATACTTTCCAGATGAGTATGTGATGCTTATTGATGTAGGTGAACCAAAGAGTTATCAGGAAGTAATTGAAAGTGAGCAGAAAAAGAAGTGGTTTGTTGCTATGCAGGAAGAGATGAATTCTCTATAGAAGAACCACACATATGATTTGGTGCAACTACTAGAGGGAAGTAAGGCCTTGAAGAACAAGTAGGTTTTCAGATTGAAGGCTCAAGAATATTGTTCTCAACCAAAGTACAAAGCTAGGTTGGTTGTGAACAGCTTTGGTCAAAAGAAATGTATTGACTTTGAAGAGATTTTTTCTCCTGTTGTTAAAATATCTTTTATCTGTGTTGCTCTTGATGTGGCTGCTAACCTGGACTTGGAGGTTGAGCAGTTGGACGTGAAGACATATTTCCTTCATGGTGATTTGGATGAGGAAATTTATATGGAATAACCAGAAGGCTTCAAAGTCAAAGGTAAAGAAAATCTTGTCTGTAAGTTAAGGAAGAGCTTGTATGGGCTAAAATAAGCTCCCAGACAGTGGTATAAAAAGTTTGATTCATTTATGATTCAAAATAAATACAAAAGAATAACTTCAGATCATTGTGTGTACATCAAACGGTTTGGTAATGATTTTATTATTCTCTTACTTTATGTTGATGACATACTTATCATTGGGAAAGATATGTCTATGATTGACAGGTTGAAGAAGGAACTAAGTCTTTTGCAATGAAGGACATGGGGCCAGCAAAGCAAATACTAGATATGCAGATTTCTCATGATAGAAGAAACAAGAAGATATGGTTATCACAGGAGAAATACATTGAGAAGGTTTTGAATAGGTTCAGTATGAGCAATACAAAGCCAGTTGGTTCTCCTCTTGCAGGTCACTTCATATTGTGCTAAGAGCAGAGTCCACCAAGTGATGAGGAGAAGAAGAAAATGCAAAAGGTTCCTTATGCGATGGTATGTACGAGGTCGAACATCGTATATGCAATGGATGTTACTAGCAGATTACTTACAAATCCTGATAAAGATCACTAGGCAGCAGTGAAGTAGATTTTTAGATATCTCAGAGGAAGTTCTAAAGTTTGTTTAAGCTTTGGAGGTGAACCACATATGTTGACAGGTTACACAGATGCATATATTGTTAGGAAACCTCAGCGGGTGCATCACGCGCAGTAGAAATTAAAACAAAAACTGGTTTCCCATGCAGATCAAATCGTTGTGTAAAAGATTGGGATCGCGAGAAAAATTATAAAAATTGAAAAACCACGATGTGTGAGAGATTGATTTTACCTAGGGAGATCGTATATCCCTGTATTCGAGATCCGGATGGAGAAGATGAAGGAGGTCAAACGTCCTCTTCTCTAGCGGTATCCACACAATGGATCTCTGCAGCGAAACTCTTCTAATCTGATCTCGCAACTCTTGCATAGAAGGAGGGAGGAGAATAGGAGGTGGTGGCTAAAGCTGCAGCCTATCAACCATGAGTCTCCCCTCCTATTTATAGAGAGCCACAAAAAATATAGGGCTCCTACCTTAGTGGGTATTGGATCTTCATCCAATTATCCACTAAACTTGCATTATTGGATCTCTATCCAATAATCTCCTTAGGCCTCTAATTGGACCTTAATCAAGGAGCTCATCAGCATAGAGTCTCATTTAATGAGAATAGGGGATAATTGGATCTCCATCTAATCCTCTATTCGATGAAGCATCCACCATATGTGTGACCCTCTAGGCCCGATACCGAGCTGGCCGTGAGTCACTCCCATCATAACTCCTTCTGATATAGTGAAATTATCCTCATAATAATTCACTCGACTCATCGACTATAGATGTACTAGGCCCCTACGCCATAGTCCCCAGACGGTACAGGGGGGATCAAATTCATCGGACCTATCTGTCCACAGTTACCGTGTATCTATAATCCCTCATCCAACTAATATCCCAGATATCGTATATTGGACATGGTACTGTCAGGCAACATACATAATCTGTCATAGTCTCGCTCTAATCATATTCTCTCAGAGAACTCTTTCTCTCTCAATCCAAATTACCTTGCCACATACAACATTCTATAAACGGATCATGCAGTGAACTCATTCTCCAATGAGCACCTGTACTATATCCTTAGTGTCTCCACACAAGTGGCTATGAGACCAGTCGCCTCCATCATATGGACGGGTATGTAGTAAACCAATCTGTCCGGTTATCTCAATGTCCCTCTCGAGTAACATATGACCGGGATTATTTAGGATCTATATTTAAAGGTGAATCGATCTCATTATCGTGATCTCATCATGATCCGATTCTCATTGCGTATAACCAAAGACATCACAATATATATACAACAAATAATATAATTTGATAATATGCCAATATTAATCATAAGCAAAAAAGATTATGCAGTGTGTCACATGTGTCATCACTCATGTGATTGGCTTGCAAGGCACCTGTTACTAGCAGATATGACAAGAGATATTGACACAAGAAAGTCCACATCATGTTTTGTACTTACTTTTATAGGGGGAGCTATGTTATGGCAATACATATTGCAAAAATATATTGCTCTCTCCACCACGGAGACAGAATATATTGCTACTACATAGGTTTGTAAAAAAATATTAAGAATGAAAGAATTCTTATAAGAATTAGGGGTGAAATAAGAAAATTATGTGGTGTATTGTAGCAACTAGAGTGTCATTCATTTATGCAATAATCTAACATTTCATTCCAAGTCAAAGCATATAGATGTCATATATCACTGGATTAGAAGTGTGCTTAAAGATAAGCAGTTACAACTTCAGAAAATTCACACAGATGATAATAGGGCAAACATATTGACAAAGACTTCACTGAAAGAGAGACAGGAGATGTACCAACAGTTGGTTGACATGACTTCATATTGAGGAGTCATGAGATAGCCTCCCTTATGGGCTGAAGGGGGAGGTTGTTGGGCAAATGGACAAATGACCCAGATTCAACCTATAATGGGCTTTAATGAAGCCCACAACCTTAATATTTATTTATCTTAACCTAAACCCTAGACATGGTGATAGGGGTATGGAAAAGAGGCAAGCGACGATTGAAAATATGGGAGAGAGAAAGAAGACTGCAGATTGACAGTAGAGGGCAGAAAATAAGAGATCCAGGAAAGAGAAGAAGACAAGGATAGAGAAAGACTATTCTCAATCATCCATATCTCAGGTTAGATCAGTTTGTAGTGAATTCTTACTACGATCACTTGGAAAAGTTTTAGATATTCTGCATAGTAATATAGTTGTAGTATCCCTGTGATTCTCTTGTGGTTGTTGCTTGGGTTTAGGCAAAAAGCTTTGAGATCTGTATATTCATTATTTTGATAATTCATTTTTTTCTGATTTATCCCATGGTTTTTACCCTTCGAGTTGAAAGAATTTTCTATGTAAATCTTGATGTTCATTTGATTGTGATTTATGTTTGATTCTGCTATGTGTGACAACATGCTAGTGTTTGTTCGTATAGAAAAACCTTTATCATTTTTATATCCCATCAGCGTAGTTCCAGACAACAGCATTAAGTAGTTCGCCCGTTAGCTTTGGAGGAAAGGAAGCAATGCATTGAGCTTAGGTCCATCTATTATATCTTGTGTCACACATTTAGATGTATGCATAAACAAGCAACGACTAATGTGATTTACTATAAGAGATCAGGGTGCGTCAGTCGGTAGTCTATTATATGATATTTTGTGACTTCTTCCGCCTTTACTCAACTATTTGATACTTTACTAGAACATGTTGATCATATGATATTACTTTGCACTTAGTACTTTCCACTTATTCCTTTGCACTCAATTCTTTTCCTGAGAGTAACAAGCAAGGGAACAAGTCCGTCCCAAGAAAGAATTGTTATTCTACTTATGAGTTTTATTCCTAAGGGGTAAAGTAAGCCTTATTAAAGTGAGTCCAAGAATCGAACAAGAGAAGAGCAGGCTTCAAATCAGTATTTGGTTTCTCAGTTGCTAGTTCAAAGGTGGTAGTTGATTTCCTGGTTTCAATCTTATGGTTAATAGTTTATTTCCTCGTTATAAGATGAAGTATTAGAAGCAATAGTTCGAGCCTTGATCCTATCGATTGGTTCCATTCTTGTAGTTAGTAGTGAAAGCCTTAGTTCTTAGTTTCATTCCTATTATTACTATTTGTATTCTTTATTCTTGCACTTAAAGGCATTATAGTTCAAGAAGAGAGGGGGAGCAAAGTAGGGCTTGTCGCTTAGGATAGATAATAAGATTTTTGGGCTGTTGACACTGGCCTAGTTCCTGCGCTACTGAGCTCAACTCTTATAAGTAGCAGTCCAATTCTATAGTGGAAGTTACTTTCAGCCTTAAAGAAGTAGAGCTAAATTCTAATTTCTCTATGGGGGCTCTCAGGTTTAAGTTAAGAAAAGAGGTATTATTGAGCACTAGTTTGATTCTTTCCGGTAACCATGATTCTGGTCTTTCTTTTGCCAGCTCAATTCTAATAGTAGGTACTTTTGGGCAGTAATATATCCGGTTTATAGTGAGTAATGAATGACTTGGTGACTTATGGATAGGATCAGTATACAAAGAAAAGTGAACTACGGGCTTAAGGCAGGGAGTTTAGGAATGGAGAAACAACAGTTAAGGAGTGAGAATCGAGGGAATTAAGACTTTAAGCGAGTAAGGGCAGATTAGTAATCGATCTTAGGGTTTAGTTAAGTGCCTCAAAGATACAGGATGCCATGCCAGTACTGAGTTTCAGAACAAGAAACAGGAGTTTTAGGTTGAAAGCAAGCAGTAGCAGAGTTGCCCTCACAAAAGAGAATAAAAGTGAGGAAAGGTAGCGAATGAAGGGCAGGCAGTGACAGGATCCCTGGATCATTAATACAAGAATAAAAGATAGGTCGAATAAAGGCTCAATCCTCTGTTCAGTTATAATAGGTAGTCTTCTCATTCTTAGATGTCTTTAGCGATGAAAGTCGTTAGGCAGTGTTCCATTATGACTTTCGAGTTGAGGTTTTAGAGCTAGTAGTTGGTGGACTTAAAGCAAGGACCACGCTCCAGAGATAAAGAATAGAAGACAGGGTAGTTAGAATTAGATCGAGGAAGGATAGCTTTGAAGACAGTAAAGCTGATAGAAGATAAGATGAAGTTAGGATTTAGATATGATTTCATTAACTGAATTAACTGAATGAGGAAATCACGTAGGTTAGTTGAGGGAAATCCTCCTATCTTCACATGTATAAATTAACGATGGATCAATGAATCAATTGGGTATTTTCATTACTTCTTCCTATTTCAACATGGTATCAGAGCCCCTCTCTCTATAAGAGAGATTACTTTTTTTTTCACTGTCAAACGACAGCTTTTATTATCTTTTGTTCGTCGACAACCCCGCTGCAAAACTGCAGATACTCAGGGGTCATCTGTTGTCACCCTCCCGGACATTCTCTACTCCGAAGATCTCTCCTACCTCATCTGCAGTAGATGACGACTTCTACACCCGCTCGCCGGCATCGTCCCTCCTGCAGCCTTTGTTCTCTCTACCAAGAGCACCTATAAGGGCCACTGCCCATTGTCTCTCGGTGCTTTGTAGAGAGGGCATAACAAGTTCTTTCTTGCTATCAAACGGTAGCAAATCCCCACCTCGTCGACTGCCTTTTTGCGAAGCCGCAATTGTCGGTCGACTCCTCTTCTGCAAAGCTGCGATCTCTGTTTTTCGAAAGAAAAAAAAAACAGAGCATCGCTGTCGCACCCATCACCAGCGCCGTTTTCATTCGAGGATTTGAAGATTCGGGTCCCGCTCTATAATTGATGTCCACGTCACTGGTCTGGCAGCCCTCTGGCTTAACCTCGTTGGCACTTGCCGTTGCCATCGCTAGCATCGGCGACACTATCTGCCTCATTGTTGCCTACCATCGGCTCATCGTTCACTCGTTGCTTCTGCCGTCACAGCAATAACTCGGTCGCTTTTCTTCGGTGCAGATCCCTCTCTGCATCGTCTCTACACCTCCAAAGAAGGGACCGCAACATTGTGGTCTTAAAGTCAGGGAAGAAAGGGAAGCACACCTTCACTACAACGGCTTCCTCATCTTCTCCTTCGGCAGTTACTATGCTCGCTGCCGACCCCCCTTACTCCAACAATTGCAGTCGCAACTGCAGCCCTCACCGGCCACAACTACTACCCTCTCCTTAGATTGATCGCTTCTTGCTGTCAAACGACAGTCTCTCATCGACATCGAAGCTGGAGACTTTTAGTGCGTTGGCTTTCTCAATTCCTCCACCGAGGTGTTCTTCTGCACGAGGTCATCTTCCTTGTGCACCACCATTGTCGCATCAACACCAACAAGCAGCGGCACCTTCCCTACCCCATCAGCAATAAGTTCATTCTCACTGTCAAACGACAGTATATCTACGATCGCACGCTTCTCCCGCTGCCCTTCAGATCTACCGATCGCCCCAGCCGTAGCAGTATCTCCTCCGCTGAAGTCAACCGTTGTCAGACCTTCATCACGGTTGACAACACAACGGTCTCCTTGACATCGAGTAAAGATCTGTGTCCTTTACAGGAGTTTGATCTTGCGGGGGCATGATAGTTCGATCTAATCGGATTGTCGAATTTGGGCTCTAGCAGAATCGTCTGCTCCTTTCTTCGGATTCATTGTCATCGGTTCAAGATCAACGTCCTCAGTTCAAGATCGACGTCCTTACAGGAGCTCGATCTTGCGAGGGCATGATAGAAGATAAGATGAAGTTAGGATTTAGATATGATTTCATTAACTGAATGAGGAAATCACGTAGGTTAGTTGAGGGAAATCCTCCTATCTTCACATGTATAAATTAACGATGGATCAATGAATCAATTGGGTATTTTCATTACTTCTTCCTATTTCAACAAAAGCTAGATCCGAATCAGTAGTCATAGAATTAAAGATAGGATAGCTAGAGTCAAACCAAGGATAGTAAGTCTAATAGTGGTAATAAGAGGAATGAGCGTAAGCAGTGTGGGTTTCATAGTAAAGATCTGTATTGTTAGTTAAAGCATGCAGGTAAGGATAGTGAGCCTAGTTATCGGTAGTTCTATTCTATCAATTAGCCAGTTGAGTTCCCATAAGTAGGAGCCCAATTCCCGATTTACAGTTAAAGTATCATTAGTAGTGGTGCCAGCCTCATATACCTTTGTTCCATTCTGATAGTTAGTAACTATAGGTCTTGTTATCACTAATAGGCGCATTCCCAGTTGTTATTTCTAGTATGTTAAGACCAGTGTATTAGTATTCTTATCACCAGTTCGATTCTAATTAGTAGTGATTTTGCTCTCGCATTTCCCAATTCGATTCTATTTATAAGTAAGTAAGTGGTTTCATTGTTGTGTACTGCCCTGTTAGTCTATTACGATGGGCCCTAGATCATATCACCTCCCTTCGACGTCTTTTTAGCAAGCCTATGAGTTGCCCCCTACTAGTTCAAATCTTACTGGTTAGTTTTCTTCTTTACTCTTATCATTAGTATTAGTATCCTCACACAAGCCCGACATCCTTACTTTAGAGTTCAATTGCGAGGGCACCAGTTGAATTCCTAGTTAAGAGGCTATGGCTTTGTTTACAGTGATTCAATTCCTTTTGTCGATGTTGAATCCCCTGTTGATTGGCGTTCTTCTTATTAGAATTCCTAGCTGAGGGTCCGAGTCATATTTCCCACCCTAATAGGTCGATTCCTGAGTTTCATTCTAATACTTATTTGTTGTATTCTTGCTTAAGAGCTATTCCTACTCGTACACTAGTGAAAGCCTCGTTAGTCATAGTTTCATAATTAACGTCATAATTAGGTTCCTGCTTTATAGTTTCATTATAATTGTATTGTTTTAGTTCCAAGCTTCTTCTTATTAAATACGGATAGGGGTAAGTGCATTCTTCTCCCAATGAGTGGAATTTTGGAAGTAAGGTTAGATTTGCCCCCCGTACCACAAGTATTTTACTACTTAGTGCGATGCCTATTTGTGAGTTTGGATTCGGAAGGCAAGGTTTGATTCACTTAATTTTAAGTTGGATACTCTCTTCTTTAGTTCTGTATTTATTGTTTTAGCCCTTGAAGTAGTAAGTAGTTCTCAGTTGCTAGATAGCCTTTGTTAGCACAACTTACAGCTTGAAAGCAAGCATTAGAATAATCAAAGTAATAAGTAAAAGAATAAGAGACAGGTGAAACAGGCTTAGGTATGTCTTAACCAAGTTAATTCAAAGAGATCTTATATAAGGAATAAAAGTAAAAGTTAGGTGCCTATGCTAAGATAAAGGAGAGATGGAGACAAATTCCAATTACAGAATTTCATAAGCTAGTGGAAGATGATAGATAGTCCGGAAAGGTAGACTAAAGCTAAGCGGCGTTAGGGCTAACAAGGCATATGTATTTGAGTATGACATCGATATGTAGAGGAAAGATTTAGTTCGGAACATTGAAATAAGAATTCCGTTATAGTAGTCTAACCTATGTGTTTCTTATAGTCTAACCTATCTGCGTAATAACATAGAAGGATAGATGAAAGGATATATGGTCTAGTGCATCTAGTATTTATTCTAAGAGGGAGTTAGCAGTATAAGAAGTTCCCCTAAGGATAAAGAAAACAACTCAGCAATAGAGTAACCCTAATAACAAGTAAGAGTAAAAGCAAGGGATGCCGGGCCAAGAGAGTTTGTAATAAGGATAAGAGATAGGGTAGTTAGAACCAAAGCTATTAAGTGGGAGGATAGAAGCATAGGTCATAGGCAGCAAGGCAAGGCAAGGCAAGACTTGAGTTAAGTAGCTGTATTCCTTATTTTAAGATAAAAGTATTGAAGCAAGTAACTGGACTCTTTAACAAAAGCAAGGATCTGGATCGATAGTTAGAGAATCAAAGACATGAGTTAATTCCCGAGCTGGTAGTTGCTTAGTGAGTTCAATTAACTAATAAGTAAGGCTCACGGGCATTAGCGAGAGGATCCGAATAAGTAGCTAAAGCATGTAAGGCAGTAGTGCTAAGGCTAAGAGGGAGGGATGTCAGATTTGAAGCTAAGGTAGTAAGGCAGAAACTCTAACATAGGAACATATATTAGTAAGGAGTCTAAGCCTTGTTGATTTTTCTGTAGAACTTTAGGGAGAAAGAGAAGAGAATAATAGATGACACCAGGAGTACTTTCAATCAGCAGTCTGCAGTACTTTGGAATGAACCAAGGGCACCTATTTATATTGATTAAAAGATAGAATATAGATATTTTAAAACACTAAAAAATCTATCATATCTTAATAAATCTTACCCTTATCTAAACTAGTCACATCCTCATCTAAACTAGATTTAGATTTAAATCTTTATCTAATCCTAACTACTTAATTTTATCTTAACTACTTGAATTATTTCCAACACACCCCCTTAATTCAAGTAGTTAAGATTTAAAAATTATTTTTAAAGAATTCCTTTTTTCGCCAAAATTTTTGTGAAGATGTCGACAAGCTGATCTTCATTACTGCAGCGACTGTCTTATATTTTTTCTCTGTCTATAGATCTTTGAGAACATTTGACGTGAAATCTTTAATCATTTCTCTTAATAATTTTCTCTTCGGTAGTCATCTTTGATGATATGATGGAGACTGTGTATTTGTAGGATTGAATCCCATTTATGTGGAAGCTTTCTCTTTCTTTGTTTTCTCTTAGCTTTCTTCACATCATCATAAACTTCTTCTACCAACCCTGTATATGTACTTTCATTATTGTTCTTGGAGTTTAGAGCTTCACCCCTTTTCTGTACATGTGTGTCATCATAATCATTATGACCTACATCATCTGAGATAGTTTGCATAGATCCATACAAATTTAGATGATTATAATTTTTATGTCATAATGTTGATTCATCAGTAGGAGTAGCAAAATCCAAAAATAATAAGGCAAACATTTTATTTTTTGTCATCCTTGCAGTTGCTATCAATTTACCAATTTTATTATCATAAATCAGGCATTTTTCATCATCAAAAATAACATAATATCTTTTTCTCATTAGTTGTCCTATAATAATGAGATTTTAGTTTAAATCAGGAATAAATAATACATCATCAATAATTCTTTAACCAGATTTTGTGTTCACAGCAACTGTTCCTTTTCCTTTTACTTAAACTCTTTTACCATTTCCCATATGCACAGTAGATCTGACCGATCATCAAGCTTCTGAAATAGACTTTCATCCCCTGTTATATAATTACTACATCCACTATCCAAAAACCAACCAGATCTAGAATATTTTTTATCAGATGCTATAAAGAAAATATTTTCTTCATCTCTTTTGTCATCATTACTTTCCTCGTGATAGTTAATTTGATTTTTGTTCCAACACTCTTTTTCAAGATATCCATATTTTCCACAATAAGAACATAGAGAAACATTTAGATTTTTATTTTTATACCAGCAATCTCTTTCAATATGTCCTATTTTTTATAATAAAAGCATTATCGAGTTTCTTTATTACCTTCATTTGATTGACCTCTTCCTCTGTCATTTTGATCTCTCCCTTGAGATTTGGTTTATGAATTTTTCTTCTGCTCCTTTTTCTGATCCATCTTCATTTGGAGAGTATGTTCTGAAATCTCATCTAAAGATCTGTTTACTTTCTGGAGAGTATGTTCTGAAATCTCATCTAAAGATCTGTTCACTTTTTGTTCATGAACTAAAAGAGAACTCATTAATTCATCAATAGATAATATGCTGGTATCTTTAGCTTCTCTATAGCAGTAGAGATCATATCAAATTTTGGAGATAAACTACGTAAAAAAATTTCTACTACAATTTGATCTTTTAGGTTTTCACCGTACGATCTCATTTTATTCATAATAAAAGAAACTTTTGAAAAGAAATCAGTGATTGATTCTGAATCTTTCATCATAAGAGTTCAAACTCATGATGAAGAATTTGAAGCTTTGAAATTTTTACCTTTTCTATGCCTCCAAACACACATTTTAATATCTTCCAAGCTTCTGTTAATGTTGATGCCATCATGATTCAAAAAAATAAGGAATCATCTATTGCTTATTGTAGCATGTAAAGGGCTTTTGCATCTGTTTACATATTTTCATTCATCTGATCCTTTTGATCCTTAGTAATCTTAGGATCCTGCAGATCATACTCAACAAAACCATTTTCTACCAAATTCCACAATCCTTGTGAAATAAGCAAAGTTTTTATTTTCATAGCCCAAAATTGATAATTATCACATTTGAAGATAGGAAGAAGCTGATTAGGAACACTTACTGCAAGGCCCACCATCTTCTCTTTTTTCTTTTCCTTTTTTTTGGATCTACTAGTCTTCCCTTCATTTTAACGGATGTACTCCTTTTGATTTTCTTTGAACCAGGCTCTGATACCACTGTTGGCTTTTCTGTAAAACTTCAGGGAGAAGGAGAAGAGAATAGTATATGACACCAGGAATACTTTCAATCAGCAGTCTGCAGTGCTTTGGAATGAACCAAGAGCACCTATTTATATTGATTAAAAGATAGAATACAGATATTTTAAAACACTAAAAAATCTATCATATCTTAATAAATCTTACCATTATCTAAACTAATCATATCCTTATCTTACCATCATCAGATGAATGAAAATATGTAAACAGATGCAGCTAGTAATCTAGTGCTTGTAGAACAGATGCAGACAGGGTATTAAGAGCTATAGTTAGGAGCGGAAGAGCCAGCTAGTAATCTAGTGCTTGTAGGGTCAAGTACCAATACGAGAATGAAAGCAAAGAGGAGTGGCTTTGAGGTAAATAAAACAAAGACTCGAATCAATAGATAAAGTATGAGTTCCAAGCTATGGTAGTATCGGTATAGTAGCTACAGGTTCTTAGGCGCATAAGTAAGAATCAAAGAAAAGAGATATAGGCTTGGTTTGTGGGTTAAAGTATTCTCTTTAGTAAGGCAAGTCTTTTTAGTGGTGGATTTGATTCCTGGTCTAGAGTATAAGTATTGTTGGCATTAGTTCTGTTGTGAGTCTTCCACCGCATTCAGTGGATCCGTACAACGAGGTTCGAGCCACGAGCACGAGAGGTGCTCCACACTGACAATCTAAGGTTGGCGTGTTTGGATGCCCCGTTTGTGACTTTGATGTGGGTCTTTCTAACCTTGCTAGGATGTTTCTGCAAGACAAGACCTTCCGGATGGTGGGTTCCCGGGAAGGTCCCTCCAACGATCAAGTTAGGGTTGATTCGAAGGGTGAAGTCCGACATCCTCAACTTGGGCGCCGGAGCTTCTCCTTTTTTTTTTCTTATTGAAGTAGAGAGGGAGAGTGAGAGTACCCCCAGAGAGCCAGAGGGGCCCTTGGGGTGCCACTTTTATACCTATATGTCATCGTTCGGTCAAGTCTCGGCCTCATCATTCCTCTAACATTTTCTGCCAACCCGTTTAATGTCGCTGGCAGCGCTGGTAGCTATTCGTGATATCGGTTGCGTATTGCTTTTGCTCTATTGTCGTGTGGTTCCCTTAGGTTCTTATTAGTCCTAATGGTGACTACACGGTATCATATGCTGCCAGACTTCAGGTTTGTCTACTCGTTTGTGACACATTGCTTGTGTGTACCAGAGGATGGGGTCCGAGAAATTGGTCATCCGACCCCATCCTTCCACGTTGATTGGCCTTGAGCCACGTCGTCCGGTTTGGGAGGAGACCACTATTATCCCTATCATTCTTCCCCTCCTCTCCCCCCCCCCCCCCCCCCCCCCCCCCCCCCCCCCCCCCCCCCCCCCCCCCTTCTCCCCGAGAAGGAGGCTTCGCTGAGGTCTTCTAGAAGGCGAAGGGGAGGATCCTTCAGGCATGGGATTCGCATGATGGAGGGATTTATATACGTCTGAGGTTGTGTCGCCTTAGTTGCCCTGTGTTATGCTTAGTCGGGCGAGGGTGAGTGTCGTGTTATGAGTAGTCGGGTCTGAGAGCCTTCGGACGAGCTCGATGTCTTTTTGTCGAGTGTCAGGACTAGAAGCCGTTGGGCGAGGCCGAGAGCTCGCTTGTTGACGGTCGGTACTGAAAGCCCTTGGGCGAGGCTAAGAGCTCGATTATAGATGGTCAAGACTGAAAGCCCTTGGGCGAGGCTGAGAGCTCGCTTGTAGATGGTCGGGACTAAAAGCCCTTGGATAAGGTTGAGAGTAGATGGTCGGGATTGAAAGCCCTTGGGCGAGACTGAGAACTCGCTTGTAGATGGTCGGGACTGAAAGCCATTGGGCAAGGCTGAGAGCTCGCTTGTAGATGGTCGGGACTGAAATCCCTTGGGCGAGGTTGAGAACTCACTTGTAAATGGTCGAGACTGAAAGCCCTTGGGCGAGGCCGAGAGCTCGTTTGTTGATGGTTGGGACTAAAAGCTCTTAGGCGAGGCTGAGAGCTTGCTTGTAGATAGTCATGGTTATTCTCCTTGGGATTGAGAAAAATTTGTTTATTGATCAGAATCACTCGCGGGGTGTCGTGTGTCTGGCAAGGTAACTCGTCAGGTGCAAAGCGTGAGGTGTCATGAAGAGCCCCCCACCTTTTTGGGGAAGGCGAAGAGTCAACGATGTTGGGAAGCCTCAGCGGGTGCATCACATGCGCAGCGTAACTCAAAACAAAATACTGGTTTCCCACGTAAATCAATCGTCGTGCAAAATATTGGGGTCACGAGAAAAATGTGAAAACTGATAAAATCGCGATGTGTGAGAGATTGATTTTACCTAGGGAGATCGTATATCCCTGTATTCCAGATCTGGATGGAGAAGATGAAGGAGGTCAAGTGTCCTCTCTAACGGTATCCACACGATGGATCTCTACAGTGAAACTCCTCCAATCTGATCTTGCAACTCTTGCTCAGAGGGAGGGAGGAGAATAAGAGGTGGTGGCTAAAGTTGCAGCCTGTCAACCATGAGTCTCCCCTCCTATTTATAGAGAGCCACCAAAACCCTAGGACTCTTGCCTTAGTGGGTATTGGATCTCCATCCAATAACCCACTAACCTTACATTATTGGATCTCTATCCAATAATCTCCTTAGGCCTCTAATTGGGTCTTAAGCAAGGAGCCCATCAGCATAGGGTCTCATCTAACGAGAATATAGGCTAATTAGATCTTCATCCAATCCTCTATTCGCTGAAGCATCCACCATATGTGTGTGACCCTCTAGGCCCGATACTGAGCTGGTCGTGAGTCTCTCTCATCCGAACTCCTTCTGATATAGTGAATTATTATCCCCATAATAATTCACTCGACTCATCGACTATGGACGTACTAGGCCACTACGCCATTGTCGCTAGACGATACAGGGGGATCGAATCCACCGGACCTGTCTGTCCTCAGTTACCGTGTATCTATAATCCCTCATCCAACTAATATCCCATAGACCGTTTATTGGACATGGTACTGTCAGGTCACATACGGAATCCGTCATATTCTCACTCTAATCGGATTCTCCCGGAGAACTCTTTCTCTCTCGATCCGAATGACCTTGGCTAGGGATTTGTCTGAGCAAGCACATATGAGATATTCTTCTCATGATACCGATAGTGGATGATCTTCTATTGACACTCAATTACGTTTATAAGATTGGCTACCAATTCTGATAACCAGCTGTACCAGATCTGAAACTTTTCAAACCTATAAGTCTGGCGTCAAAGAAAGGAGTACTCATATAAGGCATCATTGGTGTCTCAAGTCTAAGGACCAGATACACAACTCGGACTATAGAATCGCTGTCTGATATTAGGTATCATTAACCATACAGCATTCCATAAGCGGATCAATCAGTGAACTCATTCTCTAATGAGCGCTTGTACTATATCCTTAGTGTCTCCACACAAGTGGCTATAAGACCAGCCACCTCCATCATATGGATGGGTATATAGTACACTGATCTGTCTGGTTATCTCAAATGCCCCTTTTGAGTAACTTATGACTAGGATTATTTAGGATCCGTGTTTAAGGTGAATCGATGTCATTATCGTGATCTCATCACGATCCTACTCCCATTGCACAGAATCAAGGACATCACAATATATATGTAACAGATAATGTGAGAATATGCCAATATTAATCATAAGTAAAAGATCACATAGCGTATCACACGTGTCATCACTCACATGATCGGCTTGCAGGGCACATGTAACCAGCAAGGGGGAGCAAAGACTCATGTGGCTTGAAATTATTAGTTATATATTTTCCCTTTTTGTTGATGACAAAGGGTGAATATTAATGACTTAATACTCTTAGTTATATATTTTCCCTTTTTGTTAATGAATTATTAGTTATATATCACCCATTGTCCCTAAGGAAATGGATGAACTTCGTACTCAAGTACTCTCCTCCTCGATCTGATCGAAGAGTCTTAATACTCTTTCCAATTTGGTTCTCTACCTCATTCTTATATTCCCTAAATTTTTCAAAGGCCTCAGATTTGTACTTCATTAAGTACACGTGTCCATACCTAGAGAAATCATCAGCGAATGTAATGAAGTATAAGTAACCACCTATAGCCTGAGTCGACATGGGACTACATACATCACTATGTATGAGTTCCAATAACTCGGTGGCTCTCTCTCCAGTTCCACTAAAAGGAGTGTTGGTCATCTTTCCAAGAAGGCAATGTTCACAAGTTGCATATGTCTTATAGTCAAATGGATCTAATTATCCATCTTTTAGCAACTTTTGAATCTTTCCCTCATGATATGACATAGCCTATAATGCCATAGGTTTGAATTATTCACCTCATCTATTTTCCTCTTAGACATATTTATATTCATTATGTGTGGAGAAGTGTCTAACACATATAAGCCATTTACAAGGGTCCTTCTAGTGATGATCTCATCATCCATTATTATTGAACAACTATTATTCTTAAAAACTAATTTATATCCACTGATTGTCAAACAAGAGATGGATATAATATTTTTGATAATAGAGAGAACAAAATAGCATGCATCCAATGCTATGATAGCTCCACAAGGCAAATGTAGGGTGACCTCCCCAACGGTAATTGTAGCAACTGTTGCTCCATTGCCCATCTTGAGGTACATCTTGCCTCTAGCCAGTCTCCTAGGTCTTGCCAGAACTTACAATGAATTACAGATATGATAAACACTCCCGGTATCCAATACCCATGTGTTATTATGAAAATCTGACAAGTGAAGACTGATCATGAATATACCTGAAGCTTCTCTAAACTTCTGTTTCGTCTTATCTACAAGGTAGTCCTTACAGTTCCTCTTCCAATGCCCATCTTGGTCGTAGTGGAAGCACTGTCCTTTATCCTTTGTCGAGTCTCTCTTAGCAACCATTGCCTTACCTGGTCTTTCTTTGTCCTTGCCCTTCTTAAGGATCTTGTCAGCCTTCCTTTTCTTTTTGGTCTGACCAATATAGAGAACTGGCTTCTCCTTCTTGATGACACTCTTAGCTTCCCTCAACATATTGAGGAGCTCAGGGAGAGTCACCTCAAACTTGTTCATATTAAAGTTAATAATGAATTGTGAAAAGGAATCCGGTAGGGACTGAAGTATAAGATCAATACATAGGTTATCCTCTATGACTATCTATATACTTCACAAAGCGAGCGATCTCATCCTTGCTTATCCTTTCCTTCAGCGTGGGCACAATCATTTTAAGGGCATATATGATTTTATCTTCTGTGAGAATAATTCTTAAAATACGGAGCTTTTGGACCAATGAGGTGGTTGGCATCAAGTATGCCACGTAGGGGTTTTGCAAGCGACAAACAAGATATAGCGTAATAAATAACATACAGACTTTGCAGAAAATACTAATTAAGATATGGACTTCTATCTTAATGTACTCCTACTATTTTCTTAGCGAATCATGTGACACCCTCGACACGTGAGATGAAAGTCTCCGACAGACTCCTAGTGGGGATCAGGATCCAATTGGCATCTTAGTGCAACCTCGAGGGACTCGACCAATTACACTAAGCCCAAAAGGTAGGCAACTATTGCCAATCATAACTTGTGATTCCCGTCACGTTCGACCTTCGAATCATCATGGTCTCGAGGGATTCGACCAACCATGATATTTAGTTAAGTCATCACCATCGTTACAAGATGAGTCTGATTTGATGATATACCCTCGAGGGACTCAACCAAGCATACCATGTCCTCATGTCACCGGTGACATCTCTATGTCGTAGGCAAGAACTCGATCACGTAGATAGGTGAGCCTCGAGGGACTCGACCGACTCAACCTATGTCGTGATTCAATTTCTTCCTATAACGATGGAAGGCCACGTGGGTCAATCTATTACCTCACGCTTACCGACTTAATTTATCGTAGGAGGGGTTTTTATTTCGTATCGATCTCCTAATATGTCGTGTCACACACATACTTATTTAATATATATCTATATCGCATGCAAATATATATATACATATATCTAGTAGGTGTATAACACATCACATATGCAAGCCACACCAGATGATCATGAGCCGCCACCTAATATGATTAAGCTCGAGCCAATGGGCCTAATCACTCATAATAGGATCTATGTGTGCATTGGCGCATCTCCATGCCCTATGATTATTAATCTCGTCATTATCGGTTCCGTCGGATCGTTGCATCACTATGCGTCGTGATCCCTGCCACGGCATTGTGGGTCCCGCTGTAACCTCCACGCTCCCGCTACGCCTCTCCATGTAATTACAAATTATCACAAGCATGCAGGCCCAACAATAAACGAGAAAAACACAGGCTCGCAGGCTCCAATAATAATAATAATAATCATAATTACACACATCACAACACAGGGCTCATGATCATCCATCCACATTATACATCACATGTACATCACATCATATGTAGGATTGCTAGATATATATAATAATTAATTAAACTATTTAATTAATTATTTTTTTAGAAATCAAGATATGCTCAAAATTTCCAAAATTATCAAGGGCACTTTCATAATTCTGGATGAGAGGACAGTCTTTGGAATTTCCAAAATTGTTAAGGGTATTTTTGTAATTTTGGATAAGAGGACAGTTTACAGAATTTTTAGAATTATTGAGGGTATTTTTGGAATTCTGTACACGAGGAGAGTCCTCAGAATTTTCTGAATTCATACGGGTAGGATCATCCTTTTTTCCAAAAGATGCCCTAACCCCATATTCCCCTTTTGCTTCGTCGTCGCCGCTGCCCCTGTGCAGGCGGCGCTGCCCTTGCCCGTCGGCGCCGTTACCGCAAGCAGCGCCTCTATGGGCGCCGCCCTTGTGCGGGCTGGCAGCGGGCGGTGCTTCTGCCCGCAGGCAGCCTTCCTGCTGGCGCCGCGCCCGCAGCCGATTGCCTGCTTGCGGGCTGCTGCCCCTGCGAGTGGCTGCCCCTTGCAGGGGTCCTCGGCTGCAGCCGGCTTGGCCATGGGTTGCCTTCGCCGCGAAACGACAGCATGAACGCATAGAACGATTCTATGTGATTCAATCTCATCACACGCAATTTAAAACAAATCTTTCGCACGAAAACCTTGGCTCTGAGACCACTATTGAGAAACCTCAGCGGATGCATCACATGCACAGCAAAAATCAAAACAAAATATCAATTTTTGATGCAGATCAAATCATCGTGCAAAAGATTTAGGTCACGATAAAAATGTAAAAACCGATAAAACCACGATGTGTGAGAGGTTGATTTTACCTAGGGAGATCATATATCCCTGTTTTCCAGATCCGGATGAAGAAGATGAAGGAGGTCAAGCGTCCTCCTCTCTAGCAATATCCATACGATGGATCTTTACAGCGAAACTCCTCCAATCTGATCTTGTAACTCTTGCTCAAAGGGACGGAGGAGAATAAGAGGTGGTGGCTAAAGTTGCAGCCTGTCAACCATGAGTCTCCCCTCCTATTTATAGAGAGCCACCAAAACCTTAGGGCTCTTGCCTTAGTGGGTATTGGATCTCCATCCAATAACCCACTAACCTTGTATTATTGGATCTCTATCCAATAATCTCCTTAGGCCTCTAATTGGGCCTTAAGCAACATAGGCTAGGGATGGTCGGCAACTCGCCGGCTATGTCGGCAGAGGCCGCCCGGGCCAGGGCATCGGCTCTAGCATTCTCGAGGCGTGGGATTTGGAAGATTTTAAAGTACTTGGTTGTACGTATCAGCCGACGAGCCTCGGAGAGATAGCGGGCCATGTTTGGTTCTCGAGCCTCGAAGCTCCTGTCGATTTAACTAGCGACTAGTTGGGAATCCGTGTACACCTCTAGGTGCTCGATTTGCAGCTCGACAATCAGTCGTAATCCGAGCAGCAATGCTTCATACTCTGCTTCATTATTGATAGTTGGAAATTCTAAGCACATGACATGTTCCCAAGTTTGCCCATCGGGGTCTCTCAAGACTATTTCGGCTCCTCCCCTAAAGGAATTAGTCGATCCATCAACATGGAGAGTCCACACAGGTCTTTCCTGAGGAGGTTCTGGAGCAGTTAGCTCTAAAGAGAAATCAACAATGGCTTGGGCTTTGATCGCCTTACTCGGGGTGTACTTCATGTTGAATTACTAAGTTCTACCGACCACTTGAGCATTCATCCTGAAATGTCAAATTTAGAAAAAAATTGGCGTAGCAGTTGGTCAGTGACTACCTTGATAGTATGAGTCTGGAAGTAGGGCCTTAGCTTTCTGGCCATGAGGACTGAGGCGAAAGCGAGTTTCTCTATCGGAGGGTATCGTTCCTCCGCACCTTGCAGGATGTGGCTGGTGTAGTAGATAGGTCGTTGACTATTCCTGTCGAGCTTTATCAGAAATGAGCTGATAGCTCATTCTGTGGTGGAGAGGTATATCTCAAGCTGGTCGCCTGGGTCGACCGAGGACATCCGAGGTAAGGTCGCAAGGTGGGCCTTGAGCTCCTGGAATGCTTACTCGCACTCGGGGCCCCAGCTGAAGTCTTTGTTACACCTTAATGCCCGCAGGATGGGGTAACTCCAGTCGCCAGCCTGAGATATGAATTGCCCCATTGCTGCTAACCTCCCGACGAGGCGTTGGACCTCCTTGATGGTTTGGGGTGGTTTCATGTCTGTGATGGCCTTGATATTCTCTTGGTCCATGTCTATTCCTCGTTGGTGAATAATAAAGCCGATGAATTTTTCTGACCCTATGCCAAAGACATATTTGGCAGGGTTGAGCTTCATTCCGAACTTCCTAAGGGTCCAGAATGTTTCAGCGAGGTCTGTGTAGTGTGTCTCCGTTTGCTTGCTCTTGACAATCATGTCATCAATGTAGGCCTCCATATTTCTACCTAGCTGATCCTTGAATAGTTGGTTGACCATTCTCTGGTAGGTAGCCCCCGCGTTCTTTAACCCGAACGACATTACCCTATAACAATAGGTTCCCTTGTATGTGATGAAGGTTGTCTTCTCCTGATCTTGAGGGGCCATTCGGATCTAGTTGTATCCTGAGAACGCATCCATGAAGGAGAGGAGCTCATACCCAGAGGTGGAGTCTATCAGCTGATCAATCCTTGGTAATAGATAGTAATGCTTTGGGTAGGCCCGATTAAGATCGGTGTAATCAACACACATGCGCCACTTTTCATTAGCCTTTTTTACGAGAACTACATTAGATGACCAAGTCGGGTATGTAATCTCCGTTATGAACCCGACCTCCAATAGCCGATCTATTTCTTCTTCAGTGGGCTTCTGCTGATCTAGGGCAAACTTTCTTGGTTTTTGTTGCACCGGCCGAGCCCTCGGGGTTGTGTTCAATTGATGTTGTGTAATCCGGGGGTGTATGCCCAACATGTCGCTCATTGACTAGGCGAAAACGTCGGAATGATGTCCAAGAAAATCTATGAGCTGGACGCGTTGGTCCTCCGACCAGAGCCGACCCAACCCGCATTGTCCTCTCTGGGTGAGCCTTTTCTAGTGGCACTTCTAGTATTGGTTCAGAGGGCTCGGGTCGAGTGTCAGGTCTGTGGGGTTCACGGGGGTCGAGAACCGGAGCCTTCTTGCCTTTTCTAGGGATGGTTGTTGCCGCCAGGTAGCACCGCCTTGACTCTTGGGGGTCAATCTTGATCTCCCCCGGCCTACACTGGTCGAGAACTTCATGCTGCGACGGTATGTGGAGACGACCGCCCTTAGCTTGTTAAGGGTTGGCTGCCCAATGATCATGTTGTAAGCTATTAGGAGGTCCACCACCATGAAATGAACCATGAGGGTCTTGGTTCTTAGTTTGTCACCGCATCGCCGGTAAACCCTGTCAAAGTTAAAGTCATGGGAGCGAGGTCCCAGTTAGTCATTCCGAGCTTATGAAAAGCATCGAGGTATAATATATCGGCAGAGCTCCCTGAGTCTATCATGATGCGTCTGACGCAGGCGTTAGCAATACGAGCCGTGACCACCAAGGCATCGTCGTGGTCCGAGTGTTTGCTCTTGGATTTGAAGGTGAATCCTGATCGTCGGGGCCTCTTGTGAACTTTCACACGGGCATAGGCCTTCCTTGACGAGGAGCTAATGCTACCTGCGGTTGGGCTGCCCACTATGACATCGATGTGTCGTTCCACCAGTCCCTTCAGACGAAGGGATGGCTTGCGCGGCTTCCTTATGTATCAGTTGAGGTGGTCGCGGTGGATAAGGTCCTCGATCTGGTTCTTCAAATCGTAGCACTCCTTAGTGTCATGCCCGTAGTCGCGGTGGAAGCGACAGTAACATTTGTGGTTCGGTCTTCGGCTCGAGACCTAAGTGGGTTAAGAGTTTTTAGGAGTCCCTTCTCTAGGCTCTAGAGGAAGATCTTCGTTCGAGTGGAGTTGAGCGGAACATTGGGTGGTCGGGGCACAGTTTGTTCGCCTCTCTTCATCCTCCTCCTCGAGAGCCTAGAGGGTGGACCCTGAGAGGGTTCACCCTGGGGGAGCTTCTATTCTTCACATTTTTCTACCACCAAAGTCTCGGTGGTGACGTACTGGTTGGCTCTCTGCAGCATCTCCAGTACAGTTGCGGGGGGTCGCTCCATAAGCGACCAAAAAAGGTGGGAAGGCCTGATCCCGATCATGAAAGTCTGGATGACCAATGATGGATGCGCATCAGGAATGGCCTTGACTTCGTCTGTGAAGCGGGCGAGGTATTGTCCGAGGTGTTTCTCCTCCTTCTGTCTCATCCCGAGGAGGGATGCGACGGTTGGCTTTGGTCGGGCGCTGGAGAGAAAATTGCCCTCAACTCTCTTGCAAGTTGATTAAAAGAGTGAATGGAGGAGGGCGATAACCGATTGTACCATCCTCGGGCGATTCCTTGAAGAGTAATCGGGAAAGCCCGAAATATTATGGCATCTGAGGTGCCATACAGAGCCATTTGCGCATAGAACGCAGCCACATGCTCCGTTGGATCGGAGCTACCATCATACGCTTCCAGCATCGGGAGACGGAAGTGTGATGAAATGTGAGCATATTGAATTTCCTGGACAAAGGGGGAACCGCGGAGGGGACCCTCGGCATGATCATCTTTCGTCCTTAGGGTCCTACTGACATCATCGATCCTTTGATTCACCAAGCGTAGTTGCTCCCTTAAGGAACTGGTGGAGTCCGAGGAGAGTGTGTCGGGATCCGAAAAGTCACGGGCCGACGCGCTAGGCGTGGGCTCTGGTTGCTTAATTGCGTCTCCCAAGGGAGCCTGATCGGATTCCGGGGAGAAATGGGGCGGGTTGTCTGCGGAGCGGGTCATCAGTGGTGGCTTATTTAGTGGTGGTGTTATTCTCGTCTGAGGCAGGGGAGTTACTGGGAGTCATGTGCTCTGCTGTTGGGCGAGCTGCGGGATGTAGGGGATAATTGCTTGAAGCATTCCCGCTATGGCTTGGACCTGGTTGGTAAGCCCCTGAAATGCCTCAGGAGTTACCACCAGGGTCCTTGGGTTTGGCGGGGGTGGAGTTAGCCTAGGGTCATTAAGTAAGCTCCAGTATCGCCCCTGGGTGTGGGAAGGTATGTTCCCGTCTCCGAATGAATGGAGTGGAAGCAGGGGTCGATAGGCTCCCCCCGAAGTTGGTTGGGTTGTGGGAGGGGCATCCTCTATAGGATTGACAGGCGTCAAGCGCCCTTGTGACATTGGTGACCCTCCTTCTAGCGCCAAATGTTGTGAGTCCTCCACCGCGTCCAGTGGATCCGCACAACGGGGTTCGAGCCGCGAGCACGAGAGGCGCTTCATGCTGACAATCTGAGGTCGACGTGTGTGGATGCCCTGGTTGTGACTTTGATGTGGGTCTTTCTAACCTTGCTGGGCTGTTCCTATAAGACAATACCTCCCGGGTGGTGGGTTCCCAGGGAGGTCCCTCCGACGATCAAGTTAGGGTTGATCCGAAGGGTGAAGTTCAATGTCCTCAACTTGGGCGCCGGAGCTTCTTCTCCTTTTTTTTTTCTGATTTAAGTAGAGAGGGAGAGAAAGAGTACCGCAGAGAGCCAGAGGGGCCCTTGGGGTGCCACTTTTATACCTGTATGTGGTCGTTCGGTCAAGTCTCGGCCTCATCATTCCTATGACATTTTTTGCCAACCCGTTTAATGTCGTCGGTAGCGCTGGCAGCTATTCATGCTCTGTTGTTGTGTAGTTCCCTCAGGTTCTTATCAGACCTAATGATGACTATACAGTGTCAGATGCTGCTAGACCTCATGTTTGTCAGCTCGTTTGTGACACGTTACTCATGTGTGCCAGAGAGCGGGGTCCGAAAAATTGGTCATCCGACCCCATCCTTCCACGTTGGTTGGTCTTGGACCACGTCGTCCGATTTGAGAGGGGGACAACTATTATCCTTATCAAGTTGCAATCTAATTTGTATTATATGGGTTAGTAGGGACGGCTAGGTTTGAGTTAAATATGATAAATACTAGTTGGAGGTGGTCTTGTTAGCATAAAAAGTAAGCCTGTTGTATTGATGTAGGTGGTTGGTTCCTTTCCTCTTGTTTCATTCTTTCCATCAGTTAATTAAGTTTAGCTCTGTTTTCAGTCTTGTTGGCAGTGGCTCCGGACTGGACTAAGATAAGGTAGTATCGGGCTCTGGTGTAGTAAAGTAAAGATTCAAATCAGCAGCTATAGCCTGAAAAGCAATAGTGCAAGAGGCAAATAAAGATAATTAGATCGGGGGCGCAAGGCGAACACGCCCAACCAAAAGCTAGTAAGTGAAAGAAATGAAGCAACCGTGGAATAATAGAGTGAAATGGGTAATTCAAAGAATGCAATGGAATTCTGGGCATACAAGAATGGAACAGGCCCCTAATAGAATAGAACCAAGGATGTGGTGACGCAGGAATGTAGAATTGAACAAGTTAGTTCTCATCTTATCGGGTAGGTTAGTAAATCCTTATTAGTAGCAGTCATATTCTAGCAGTCATCTTATCGCCCAGCTACTTAGTTAACTTCCTCATTCTTTGTTGAAGTCAGAGAAGCACTAGCTACAGGATGAGAAACACCGGTTCCATTCTTTAAATAGGTAGTGAAATCCTTGTTAGGCGCTAGTCACATTCTTATTAGGCAGTGTTTCATTCCCCCTTTCTATATTGATTCTTCTACTCATTAGAATTAGAGTTGAGTAGCTAGTTCCTCAATCCAAGGGAGTAGTAAGCGCGAATCTATGTACTCCTAGTTGATTTCTGACTTGTTAGTAAAAGCCCGGGTTATGTGGTTAAGTATTAGAGGCACCATTTCCATTCTTGTTAGTATTGATTTCATTATGAGAAGCAGTATAGTGGGATCTCCCCATAAGGATTGGTAGATTCCCCAGTGTTTATAGAATCAAAGCTAGCTAGGCATGTCCGGCAGGAGCATCGGGGAGAGCTGAACTAGGATTAGGATTTGAGGTAAGGAGCCCAGGCCGGATAGGCGGGAAAGGCAATACTAGTAATCGAACTACGAGGAATAGGGTCGGAGTGGCAGACCCCAACTCTATTACAAGGTGAAAAGAAGTTTAAATAACTTATAACTACTGAAGTAGACCGTGCTAAGGTACAAAAAAAAAAAAAAAAGACCTATGTTCAAGGTTGTTAACGCTTATGAGTTCGTCCAGCTCAACAAGCAAAGGGAAAGCAAATACAAGAACTGGAACTCTAACCTTAGCTACTAAATACAGGAAAGTAAGAATAGGAGTTAGGGGGGGGGGCAGCTTTAGGTGCTATAGTGAAAGTATTGGAAGGCAGTATTTATCGTCTGTTGGAGCAGTGCTCAGTCTTATCAGGTAGTAGTGAATTCTATACCCTTTGTTTCCTCCTTTAGAGTAAAGTGCCGGTGCATACTATGATAAAGGGGGTGCTGTTGGACTAAGTGAAAGGAGCTACAGGATGAGAGAGTGTAGGGGGGGGGGGGGAGACTAAAACAAAGTTACAAACGCATAGGCATTCGTTCGATCCTTGTTATTAGCAGTGGTTCTAATTAACTACCTCGGAATACGGGAATGCAAGTAACGAGTTGAAGGATCCGATGTCAGTGTTAAGGATATTGATAGCTTGGATAGCGTGTTAGGCTCAAAGTTAGGTTAGCAAGGCTTTTTACTAGTAGCTCGCTTCTTATTGTTAGTAGTTAAGACCCACCAAGTAACTGCTAATGTTACGCGGTAGTCTCATTACCCAATAGCTCCATTCTGTTTGCCTAGTAGTTCATTTCTTTATTGATTTTTATAGTTATCATTTACATTCTAATATAGTAGGCCGGGTTCGCTGGATCATACCTATGAGTTGAAGAAGCAGAGATAGAAGTGACAGGCTCACTCTCCAACTAGAGAATATAAATTAATAATGTCAGTTTTAAAGCAAGGGAAGTCAGGTCTTGTCAAGCACAGTGTAACTCCCCTTTTCTAGTTCATTTCTTTAGTTTAGAGTTACATGTTATTGTTCCCTATACGATATATTAGACGTGTATTGTTTATTCCCTTTTTTTTATTCGTATAAGCAGTAGTTTGATCCTTAGTTATTAGGTGAAGTACCAGCAGTGGAGGTTCTATTCTTGTATGTCCTTTTTGCTACATTCTAGTATTCCTCGACTCGATTCTTGTAAGCAGTGACTTCAGTTTTGAAAGCAATAGCCAATACTTATTATTATCAGTTAGGGCTCGGCTACCGATGAGTAAAGTAAGATTGGCTACCTGCCCAATTATTCTATACTTTTTGTTTTACTATCATACTTGGATGTTGCTAAGCCATACTTTACTACTTCTACAAATACCCTTACTTCTACTAATACCGAGTTGGCTTTCTCCATTTATCACCGAATTCTTGTACTTATTGCTTTAACTCTACAGTTCAACATCACTTTCGGGTTTAGAGCTTTAACCCGTGCTTCTACGAATGCTACTTGCTATAAATAGAATTGAATTGGTGCTACTAAGGCTATATAGCTTTATTTATACTGGGAAACCAACTAATGACTTCAATACCTTATCTTCCGATAATGAATCAAACTATTACAAACAAGAATTTGAACTCCTACTTATGAGGATGTAGCTACTGACAAACATGCTCTCACTCTCGCTTCTCGGCATTAAGCTTAGAATAGGGAATTGACACTCTACCCAATGAACAAGCCTACCCTTCCTCAGTTTTAGTCTAACTGCCCTGACTCTTATTCTGTATCGTACTCGAGATCAATTCTTATTTATAGCAGTAAAAGCTCAAGTTTTTTTTTGTTAGGACCGATGAAAATAAAATAGAAATAAATTTTATATACGAATAAATACTAGCATATCGTTATACACAGTGGAATCAAACAGAAATCATAATCAGATGGACACTAAGATTTACGTGAAAAACCCCTTCAACTCGAAGGGTAAAAATCATGGGACAAGCCAGAGAAAATTCACTATCAAAATAATAAATATACAGATCTCAAGACTTCTTGTGATTCAGCCCACAAGAGAATCACAGGGATACAAGGATTATAATCCTAATCACAATATCCAAAACCTTCCCAAAAGATCATAGTAAGAATCCACTGCAAACTGATCTAACCTGAGATTTAAATGATTGAGAATAGTCTTTTCCTGTCCTTGTCTTCTTCCCTTTCCTAGATCTCTTGTTTTCTAGCCTCTACTGTCAATCTGCAGTCTTCTTTCTCTCACCCACGTTTTCAGTCGTCGCTGCTCTCTTAATCTCAACCATAGCCACCTAATCTAGGTTTTAGGTTAATATAAGTGAGGTTATGGGTTGTGGGCTTCACTAAAGCCCATTATGGGCTGAATCTGGGTCATCTGCCCAACAACCTCCCCCTTCAGCCCATAAGGGAGGCTGTCTAATGACTCCTCAATGTGAAGCCATGTCGATCAGCTATCGGCACATCTCCTGTCTCTCTTTTGGTAAAGCCTTTCTAAACATGTCTGTCCCATTATCATCTGTGTGAATTTTCTAAAGCTGTAACTGCTTCTCTTTAAGCACATTTCTGATCCAGTGATATCTGACATATATATGCTTTGACTTGTAATGAAATGTTGGGTTTTTGCATAAATGGATGACACTATGACTGTCACAATACACTACATAGTTTTCATATTTCAACCCCAATTCTTGTAAGAATCCTTTCATCCATAATATTTCTTTGCAAACCTTTGTAGCAGCAATATATTCTGCCTTTGTGGTGGAGAGAGCAATACACCTTTGTAATCTGGACTGCCATAACACACCTCCCCCTGCAAAAGTAAGTACAAAACCTGATGTGGACTTCGTTGTGTCAATATCTCTTGCCATATCTGCATCTATGTAACCTGTCAATACAGGTGGTCCACCTCCAAAGCTTAAACAAACTTTACAACTTCATCTGAGATATCTAAAAATCCACTTCACTACTGCCGAATGCTCTTTACCTGGATTTGCAAGAAGTCTACTAGTAACACCCAATGCATATGCGATGTCCGGCCTTGTACATACCATTGCGTACATTAAACTTCGAACTGCTGAAGCATAAGGAACCTTTTGCATTTTCTCCTTCTCCTCATCACTTGACGGACTCTGATCTAAGCACAACTTGAAGTGACCTGCAAGAGGAGAACCAATTGACTTTGCATTACTCATACTGAACCTATCCAATACATTCTCAATGTATTTCTTCTGTGACAACCAAATCTTTCTCTTTCTTCTGTCACGAGAAATCTGCATGCCTAGTATTTGCTTTGCTGGCCCCATGTCCTTCATTGCAAAAGACTCACTCAGGTCATTCTTCAACCTGTCAATCATAGACATATCTTTTTCGAGAATAAGCATGTCATCAACATAAAGTAAGAGAATAATAAAATTCTCACCAAACCGTTTGATTTCACACAATGATCTGAAGCTGTTCTTTTATATTCATTTTCAATCATAAATGAATCAAACTTTTTATACCATTGTCTTGGAGCTTGCTTTAGCCCATACAAGCTCTTCTTCAACTTGTAGATAAGATTTTCTTTACCTTTGACTTTGAAGCCTTCTGGTTGCTCCATATAAATTTTCTCCTTCAAATCACCATGAGGAAAGCTGTTTTCACATCTAACTGTTCAATCTCCAAGTCTAGGTTAGCAGAAATACCAAGAGCAACACAGATAGAAGACATTTTAACAACAAGAGAAAAAAAAATTTCAAAGTCAATACCTTCTTTTGACCAAAGTCTTTCACAACCAATCTATCTTTATACTTTGGTTGAGAATAATATTCTTGAGTCTTCAACCTGAAAACCCACTTGTTCTTCAAGGCCTTACTTCCCTCTGGTAGTTGCACCAAATTATATGTGTGGTTCTTCTGCAGAGAATCCATCTTTTCCTGCATAGCAATAAACCGCTTCTTTTTCTGCTCACTTTCAACTACTTCTTGATAACTCTCTAGTTCACCTGCATCAGTAAGCATTACATACTCACTTGTAGAGTATCTTCTGGAAGGTTGACATGGTCTATAAGATCTTTTTAACTGAGGTTCTGTGGGAACTTGCTCTCTTTCTTCTTCTTGCTCAACATGTCCTGCAGGTAGATCAACATTTGGCTCTGCACCATGTTCCTGTACATCTCCCTCATCACCCTGATATACTAGAGAAATAACTGGGTCACAGTCTACAAATCCCTCTGCAGAAGTCTTAGTTGGTGCCTCATTCTTCAAATCCTCAATGGTTTGATCCTCAAAGAAGACAACATCTCTGCTTTTGAACACCTTCTGCCTTTTTGGATCCCAAAGCCTATAACCAAACTGATCATGTGAGTAACCAAGAAAATACACTCTTTTGTCATACCATCCAGCTTGGACCTCTCATTGTTTGGAATATGTGCAAATGCACGACAACCAAACACTCTCAAATGCCTATAGGAGACATCTTTCCCTAATCATACATGCTCTGCAACGTCACGATCTAGAGTTGTACATGGTGATAAGTTGATTACATCAACTATAGTCCTCAAAGCCTCATCCCAAAACCTTTTGGGTAGCTTGACCTGTGAAAGCATACATATGATCTTTTCCATGATGGTGCGGTTCATCCTCTTTGCAATTGCATTATGCTGAGGCGTACCAGGGACTGTCAGCTCATGTTGGATGCCATGTGACCTACAATAATCGTTAAACAATCCTGTGTACTCACCACCATTATCTGATCTTATACATTTCAATTGCCTTTCTGTCTCCCTTTCAACTCTGGCATGAAACTCTTTGAAGACATTAATAACCTGATCTTTAGTCTTCAAAACATAGGCCCAAACTTTTCTGGAAAAGTCATCTATAAAAGTAACAAAATAAAGTGCACCACTGATACTAGGAACATTAACAGATCCACCATGAGTTTTTATCCTCAAAGGACCACATATATTTGTATAGACACGGTCTAAAGCATGCATTTTTTTAGATAAGGCAAGACTAACAAAGGAAACTCTATGTTGTTTACCAGCCAAATAATTAATACAAGGGTTCAAACGTGTGCCTCTGAGGTATGACAATACCTCTCTCTTAGAAAGTTCTTGCAGCCCTTTCTCGCTCATGTGTCTCAGTCGCCTATGCCACAATTCCATGCTGAAGTCTTTCTCTATAGCATTCAACTGCTCACCATAAGCTTTAGCCTGCAATCTATACAATGTATGACATTCTTCCCATTAGCTACAATAAGAGAATCATTACTGAGCTTCCACTGCCCTTTGTGAAATCTGACATCAAAGTCTTCATCATCCAGCCTTCCAACTGAAATTAAATTAAGTCTTAAGTCAACCACATGCCTCATATCCTTAAATACCAACTTGCAGCCAAAGTTGGTCTTTATATGGATATCTCCCATAGCAATGATATTTGATGTGTCATAGTTGTCCATCTTGACAACACCAAAATTTTCAGACCTGTAAGTAGCAAAGAACTCCCTCCGTGGTGTAGCCTGATAAGAAGCACTTGTGTCAATTATCCACTCAAGATCCTGGCACACACAAGAAAAAATATCGTCGGAAGTAGACAAAATCAAATAGTCACTACCTTGTACTGTAACTGTGATAATCTCTTTTGACTCTGTATGCTTCACTTCTTTCCCATTTTTCTTGTTCTTCTTAGGTTGTTTACACTGATTCTTGTAATGTCCTTTCTCACCACAATTGTAGCAAACAATATCTTTCATTGATCTTGACTTGCTTCTACTCACGCGTGAACCAATTCCACCCTTTGACTTTGACATTCTTCTGTTCTCTGAGACAAGTGCTTGTGAATCAATATAAGAAGTTGCTGAATTCTTTCTCCTTAACTCCTCATTCAACAAACTGCTTGTTACTTGACTCATGGTGACAATACCATCTAGTGCAGAATTACTGAGGGAAACCACTAGTGTCTCCCAACTTTCTAACAAAGAATTGAGAAGTAACAATGCTTGTAACTCATCAGCAAGAGACATTTTCATAAAGGATAACTGGTTAGTAATAAATACTCTGCATTTCATTCAAATGCTCAGGAATAGAAGTACCCTATTTATATTTCAAGTTCACAAGTTTTCTGATCAGAAAAGCTTTATTGTCAGCCGTTTTTCTTTCATAAAGACCTTCTAACTTTTTACAAATAGAGTAAGCAGAATATTCAGTAAAAACATGGTGAAAGACACTATCATCTAGCCATTGTCGAATAAAGCCAACTGTTTTTCGATCTAACCTCTTCCACTCATCATCTGTCATAGATGTGGGCTTTGCACTATCTCCTTGCAAATGTCTATATAAATCTTTGCAATACAAGAGATCTTCCATTCTTGGTTTCCATATCATCTGATTGTTTCCATTTAAACTAATCATGCGAGAAATATTATCGGCCTCAATGTTCAAATATAAAAGATTAAATACCACCAAAATCTTGCTCTAATACCAGTTGATGGGAATAAAACAGGAATAAACTTTGTATCCGAACAAATACTAGCAGACCGTCATACACAGCGAAATCAAACAGAAATCACAATCAGATGAACACCAAGATTTACGTGGAAAACCCCTTCAACTCGAAGGATAAAAACCACAGGATAAGCCAGAGAAAATCCACTATCAAAATAATGAATATACAGATCTCAAGGCTTCTTGCCCAAGCCCAAAGCAACGGCCACAAGAGAATCACAGGGATACAAGGACTATAATCCTAAGCATAATATCTAAAACCTTTCCAAGAGATCATAGTAATAATCCACTGCAAACTGATCTAACTTGAGATTTGAATGATTGAGAATAGTCTTTTCCTGTCCTTGTCTTCTTTCCTTTTCTGGATCTCTTATTTTCTGGCCTCTACTGTCAATCTGCAGTCTTCTTTCTCTCACCCACGTTTTCAGCCGTCGCCGCTCTCTTAATCTCAACCCTAGCCACCTAATCTAGATTTTAGGTTAATACAAGTGAGGTTATGGGCCGTGGGCTTCACTAAAGCCCATTATGGGCTGAATCTGGGCAATCAGCCTAACAACCTCCCCCTTTAGCCCATAAGGGAGGCTGTCTAATGACTCCTCAATGTGAAGCCATGCCGATCAGCTGTCGGCACATCTCCTGTCTCTTTTTCGATAAAGCCTTTGTCAACATGTCTGCCCCATTATTATCTGTGTGAATTTTCTGAAGCTGTAACTGCTTCTCTTCAAGTACATTTATGATCCAGTGATATCTGATATTTATATGCTTTGACTTGGAATGAAATGTCGGGTTCTTGCATAAATAGATGGTACTCTGACTGTCACAATATACCACATAGTTTTCTTGTTTCAACCTGATATGAAGTGTAATAGAAGCTAGTAACTATAGGTTGAAACCGAGCAGAGGCAACTTTGAAGTCACCTTGTTAGCATTAGTTGGGGGGTTCCAATTTTGAATTAAGTTACTTGTTCCCTGGTTTAAGTCTTTTATGCCCTAGCGTAATTCTCATGAGTGGTGATTTGGCTCTTTCTATTAGTAGTTGGCTTCCCAGCCTAGTTACCAAAGCTCTGTTAGCAGCAATTGAATTCCTTGTTTCCTTTTATCGTATTAGAAGCACAAGTAACTACAGAACCAAAGCAAGGATTAGAAGTTGGAAGGTAAGGTTCGAGATCAGTAGCGTTATAAGGTCTTGGCCAATAACAGTTGCATTCCCTATTTCTTGTTAAAGTGTTGGTAGCCCATGGTTCATTCTGAGAAGTACCGGTTCAAGTTCGAGAAGCACTAACTAAAGTACGGAGAAGCACAATTCCATTCTTTTTATCAGTAGTTCGAACCTTGCTACTATCAGTGAAATTTCCTATTCCCTATTTTTATTCTTTTTATAAGTGTTGGAAATAAGAAGAAGTAATGAAAATGCCCAATTGATTCATTGATCCATCGTTAATTTATACAGGTGAAGATAAGAGGATTTCCCTCAACTAACCTACGTGATTTCCTCATTCAGTTAAGGAAATCATATCTAAATCCTAACTTCATCTTATCTTCTATCATGCCCCCGCAAGATCGAGCTCCTGTAAGGACGTCGATCTTGAACTGAGGACGTTGATCTTGAATCGATGACAATGAATCCGAAGAAAGGAGCAGACGATTCTGCTAGAGCTATCATGCCCCCACAAGATCAAGCTCCTGTGAAGGACACAGATCTATACCCGATGTCAAGGAGACTGCTGTGTTGTCAACCGCGGTGAAGGTCTGATAACGGTTGACTACAGCGGAGGAGATGCTGCTACGGCTGGGGCGATCGGTAGATCTGAAGGGCAGCGGGAGAAGCGTGCGGTCGTAGATTTACTGTCGTTTGACAGCGAGAATGAACTTATTGCTGATGGGGTAGGGAAGGTGCCGCTGCTTGTTAGTGCTGATGCGACAGTGGTGGTGCACAAGGAAGATGGCCTCGTGCAGAAGAACACCTCGATAGAGGAATTGAGAAAGCCGACGCACTAGAAGTCTCCAGCTTCGATGTCGACGAAAGATCAGAATCTTCAGATCCTCGAATGAAAATAGCGCTGGCGATGCTCTGTTTTTTTTTTTTTTTTTTTTTGGTCAGGGAACAGAGATCGCAACTTTGCAGAAGATGAGTCGACAATTGCGGCTTCGCAAAAGGGCAGTCGACGGGGTGGGGATTTACTGCCATTTGATAGCAAGAAGGAACTTGTTGTGCCCTCTCTACAAAGCACCGAGAGACGATGGGCAGTGGCCCTTACAGGTGCTCTTGGCAGAGAGAACAAAGGCTGCAGGAGGGACGATACCGGCGAGCGGGTGTAGAAGTCATCATCTACTGCAGATGAGGTAGGAGAGATCTCCGGAGCAGAGAATGTCCGGGAGGGTGGCGACAGATGACCCCTGAGTATCTGCAATTTTGCAGCGGGGTTGTCGACGAACAAACGGTAATAAAAGCTGTCGTTTGACAGTGAAGAAAAAAAAAGTAATCTCTCTTATAGAGAGAGGGGCTCTGATACCATGTTGGAAATAAGAAGAAGTAATGAAAATGCCCAATTGATTCATTGATCCATCGTTAATTTATACAGGTGAAGATAAGAGGATTTCCCTCAACTAACCTACGTGATTTCCTCATTCAGTTAAGGAAATCATATCTAAATCCTAACTTCATCTTATCTTCTATCAATAAGTATAGTAGTTTGATCTATTGGGGTAGTGTGAAAGAGTGATAAGCAGGCAAGTCAGAATCAAAAACAGTAAAGGTAGACTTTTAACGCAGGAAAGTAAGTCTCTCTGGTAGTAATCAGTTTGCAAGTAAGGGGTATGGAATACAAGTAATAAGTGGGGACGTAGAGAAGGGAGAGGCAGGCCTAATCTAAGAAGCAAATAATATGAGTAAGGGCACCACTTACTTTCAAACTTCTAATAATGTAAATAAGACTTTAGCTCGGAACCCAAACCTTGCTTTATTACCTGTTAGCCTGTCTTTACTTGATTCAAATCTAATATCCCTCGTCCTCGTTCTTTTAACTCATGATTTTAATTCTGCTTTTCCTGCTTTGAAGCCTATGCTCCAGTGCTGGCTTGTCATTCCATACTTTCATCATACCTGGGACCTAGGAATTGAGCTAGTGACTCTAAATACTTGAAAAAATTGGGATCGACTAAGTTCCTCATAGTACAGGATGAAAACACACTACAGATCAGATTGACATCCACTAAACTGGAATTCACTACTACTACCAGATAAAACTTGAACTTATGATATAGATTAACTATTCTAAGACAAAAAAACAAATACTATTAGAATCAAACTAATCCTACTCACAATTAACTGCCTCCATATTCAATCTTACTCGTTAGCTCTAAAACTGAAATTACTTAATAAACTTTTATTCTTGCTTATTGGGCTTACCCCTCCTTTCGTTATCTTAAGTTTTGCCTTACTTGCTTCTCCGCCTATTACTTCTTTTATATAAGAGTTGAACTTGTCAGTACATGAAGGAACCCGATGCCACTAGTAATTCCACTTAATAGTTAACAGAGTCAAAACCCCGAGCATAAGACTGCAAAGTGGAAGGAGAACGCAATCTAGTATAGTAGTAAATCAAAGAGTAGATTCGCGAATCAAGTAGTAGAGGAATGGACGCCGTATCAGAGGGAAGCCAACTCCAAAGTCAGAGAATTAAGGACATGAATTGAAGAATTGAAATCCGCAGTAGAAGAACAAAGCCCCCTACTGAGCACCGGTCGGCCACTTTGAACTCTTTTAAGTCCACAGAGGATCCCCCATAGCTAAGACTTTTTCTCATAATAAAGAAGAAAACTAGGCACTAACAGGATGAAACTCCTACTAACTCTCTTCTTATCTCTACGTTGCTTGGCGTGTCGATTCTTCCCCGACCATCTTTCTTTACCACTACTCCGATGGCTCCCATGACTATGCTATATCTTTTAATTCCATATACTTGCTTCGAACAGAAAGAAGCTTTTAACTCATATGATATGATACTCTTCCTTTATAATAAGATGAAACTATGGATTCGACTCTCACTCGGACTGTAACTGGCAATTCTCCACGAGACTAAACTCTCACTGCGGACTGCTTTCCTGGCACCTGGATACTTATCTTGGAGACTAGGATGAAAAGGCTGGAACACCTGATTGAGACCTAATCTATCTAATCTTTATCTTTTCTTTATATAAGAGAACTTTGACCCAGATACTCTACTGATTATGGCAACAAATCCTTTACTTGTCTCATTGAAGAAAAAGAATCAGACAGGCAACAGAAGCTTCTAAACCAAGAAACTAGAAGCAACCCACTAAGCAATATATTCAAAGACCATATGATAAAACACATAAGTTAACAGAAGAATAATATACTTGAAAAGAATAATGAATATAGGAGCACGGAATACCTACTAGGAGGATGGAATACTTAATTTCAGAACAGGAAAGAGAGAAAGCGATACTAATCATAATTGAAATAGGAAGGAGCAGGGTGCGAAGCAACAACAATAAAGGTGTCAATGGGAATTCATTCTGTTAAGTAAAATAGCTCACAGCCTCTCTACGATTATTATTGAGTTCCTGACCGGCATACTTCTTTCTATTTTGATTACTATTATTATTATTATTATTATTATTATTATTATTATTATTATTATTATTATTATTATATACCTTATGATATACCTTGTGCAGTAAACCAATACACCAATGAGTAGGTGCAACTAGTCGAGGAGGTACGGGCAAATAAAGATCTAAGTTAGTAGCTAAAGAGTGATATGGTAGCCGAGAAAGTTATACTGAAAGTGGCAAAGTAATAAGGATGAGATAAAAGGGGTGTTAGGGACAAACTCAACATTGAGGTCAATAGTACCATACCAGTACTGTATATTATTGTTGAAGTATTATGTTACTAGTGATGGGAATAAAACAGGAATAAACTTTGTATACGAACAAATACTAACAGACCGTCGCACACAGCGGAATCAAATAGAAATCACAATCAGATGAACACTAAGATTTACATGAAAAATCCCTTCAACTCGAAGGGTAAAAACCATGGGACAAGCCAGAGAAAATCCACTATCAAAATAATAAATATATAGATCTCAAGGCTTCTTGCCCAAGCCCAAAGCAATAGCCACAAGAGAATCACAGGGATACAAGAAATTATAATCCTAAGCACAATATCCAAAACCTTCCCAAGAGATCACACTAAGAATCTACTGCAAACTGATCTAACCTGAGATTTGAATGATTGAGAATAGTCTTTTCCTGCCCTTGTCTTCTTCCCTTTCCTAGATCTCTTATTTTCTGGCCTCTACTGTCAATCTGCAGTCTTCTTTTTCTCTTCCACGTTTCCAGCCGCCGCTGCTCTCTTAATCTCAACCCTAGCCACCTAATCTAGGTTTTAGGTTAATATAAGTGAGGTTCTGGGCCGTGGGCTTCACTAAAGCCCATTATGGGCTGAACCTGGGCCATCTGCCCAACAACCTCCCCCTTCAGCCCATAAGGGAGGCTGTCTCATGACTCCTTAATGTGAAGCCATGCTGACCAGCTGTCGGCACATCTCCTGTTTCTCTTTCGGTAAAGCCTTTGTCAACATGTCTGCTCCATTATCATCTGTGTGAATTTTCTGAAGCTGTAACTGCTTCTCTTCAAGCACATTTCTGATCCAATGATATCTGACATCTATATGCTTTGATTTGGAATGAAATGTTGGGTTCTTGCATAAATGGATGGCACTCTGGCTGTCACAATACACCACATAGTTTTCCTGTTTCAGCCCCAATTCTTATAAGAATTCTTTGATCCATAACATTTCTTTGCAAACCTCTGTAGCAGCAATATATTCTGCCTCTGTGGTGGAGAGAGCAATACACCTTTGCAATCTGGACTGCCATGACACAGCTCCCCCTACAAAAGTAAGTACAAAACCTGATGTGGACTTCCTTGTGTCAATATCTCTTGCCATATCTGTATCTGTGTAACCTGTCAATACAGGTGGTCCACCTCCAAAGCTTAAACAAACTTTAGAACTTCCTATGAGATATCTAAAAATCCACTTCACTGTTGCCCAATGCTCTTTACCTGGATTTGCAAGAAATCTACTAGTAACACCCAGTGAATATGTGATGTCTGGCCTCGTACATACCATTGCGTACATTAAACTTCCAACTACTGAAGCATAATGAACCTTTTGCATTTTCTCCTTCTCCGCATCACTTGACGGACTCTGATCTGAGCACAACTTGAAGTGACCTGCAAGAGGAGAACCAACTGGCTTTGCATTACTCATACTGAACCTATCCAATACCTTCTCAATGTATTTCTCCTGTGACAACCAAATCTTTCTCTTTCTTCTGTCACGAGAAATCTGCATGCCCAGTATTTGCCTTGCTGGCCCCATGTCCTTTATTGCAAAAGATTCACTCAGGTCATTCTTCAATCTGTCAATCATAGACATATCTTTTCCGAGGATAAGCATATCATCAACATAAAGTAAGAGAATAATAAAATCATCACCAAACCGTTTGATGCACACACAATGATCTGAAACTGTTCTTTTATATTCATTTTCAATCATAAATGAATCAAACTTTTTATACCACTGTCTTGGAGCTTGCTTCAGCCCAAACAAGCTCTTCTTCAACTTGTAGACAAGATTTTCTTTACCTTTGACTTTGAAGCCTTCTGGTTGCTCCATATAAATTTCCTCCTCCAAATCACCATGAAGGAAAGCTGTTTTTACATCTAACTGTTCAATCTCCAAGTCTAGGTTAACAGCAATACCAAGAGCAACACGGATAGAAGACATTTTAACAACAGGAGAAAAAATTTCTTCAAAGTCAATACATTTCTTTTGACCAAAGCCTTTCACAACCAATCTAGCTTTATACTTTGGTTGAGAACAATATTCTTGAGTCTTCAACCTGAAAACCCACTTGTTCTTCAAGGCCTTACTTCCCTCTAGTAGTTGCACCAAATCATATGTGTGATTCTTCTGTAGAGAATCCATCTCTTCCTGCATAGCAATAAACCACTTCTTTTTCTGCTCACTTTCAACTCCTTCCTGGTAACTCTCTGGTTCACCTGCATCAGTAAGCATCACATACTCATCTGTAGAGTATCTTCTGGAAGGTTGACGTTGTCTAGAAGATCTTTTTAACTGAGGTTCTATGGGAACTTGCTCTCTTTCTTCTTCTTGCTCAACATGTCCTGCATGTAGATCAATATCTGGCTCTGCACCATCTTCCTGCACATCTCCCCCATCACCCTGATATACTGGAGGAATAACTGGGTCACAGTCTACAAATCCCTCTGCAGAAGTCTTAGCTGGTGCCCCCTTCTTCAAATCCTCAATGGTTTGATCCTCAAAGAAAATAACATCTCTGCTTCTGAACACCTTCTGCTTTTCTGGATCCCAAAGCCTGTAACCAAACTGATCATGTGAGTAACCAAGAAAAATAAACTCTTTTGTCTTACCATCCAGCTTGGACCTTTCATTATTTGGAACATGTGCAAATGCACGACAACCAAACACTCTTAAATGCCTATAGGAGACATCTTTACCTGACCATACATGCTCTGCAACATCACCATCTAGTGTTGTACATGGTGATAAGTTGATTACATCAACTGCAGTCCTCAAAGCCTCATCCCAAAACCTTTTGGGTAGCTTGGCCTGTGAAAGCATACATCTGATCTTTTCCATGATGGTGTGGTTCATCCTCTCTGCAATTACATTATGCTGAGGCGTACGAGGGACTGTCAACTTATGCTGGATGCCATGTGACCTGCAATAATCATTAAACAATCCTGTGTACTCACAATCATTATCTGATCTTATATATTTCAATTTTCTTTCTGTCTCCCTTTCAACTCTGGCATGAAACTCTTTGAAGATATTAATAACCTGATCTTTAGTCTTCAAAGCATAGGCCCAAACTTTTCTGGAAAAGTCATCTATAAAAGTAACAAAATAAAGTGCACCACTGATACTAGGAACATTAATAGATCCACCAGGAGTTTTTGTCCTCAAAGGACCACACACATCTGTATAGACACGGTCCAAGGCATGCATTTTTCTAGATAAGGCAGGACTAACAAATGAAACTCTATGTTGTTTACCAACCAAACAATCAATACAAGGGTTCAAACATGTACCTCTGAGAGATGGCAATACCTCTCTTTTGGAAAGTTCTTGCAACCCCTTATCGCTCATGTGTCTTAGTCGCCTATGCCACAACTCCATGCTGGAGTCTTTCTCTGTAGCATTAAACTGCCCACCACAAGCTTTATGCTGCAATCTATATAATGTATGATATTTCTTCCCATTAGCTACAATAAGAGAACCCTTACTGAGCTTCCACTGTCTTTTATGAAATCTGACATCAAAGTCTTCATCGTCCAGCCTTCCAACTGAAATTAAATTCAGTCTTAAGTCAACCACATGCCTCACATCCTTAAGTACCAACTTGCAATCAAGGTTGGTCTTTATATGGATATCTCCCATGCCAATGATGTTTGCTGTGCCATAGTTGCCCATCTTGACAACACCAAAATTTTCAGACCTGTAAGTAGCAAAGAACTCCCTCCGTGGTGTAGCATGATAAGAAGCATCTGTGACAATTATTCACTCGAGATCCTGACACACACAAGAAAAAATATCATCGGAAGTAGACAAAATCAAATAATCACTACCTTGTACAATAGCTGTGATATTATCTTTTGACTCTGTATGCTCCACTTCTTTCCCTCTTTTCTTGTTCTTCTTAGGTTGCTTGCACTGATTCTTGTAATGTCCTTTCTCACCACAATTGTAGCAAACAATATCTTTCCTTGAGCTTGACTTGCTTCTACCCACACGTGAACCACTTCTATCCTTTGACTTTGACCTTCCTCTGTTCTCTGAGACAAGTGCTTGTGAATCAATCTGAGAAGTTGATGAATTCTTTCTCCTTAACTCCTCATTCAACAAACTGCTTGTTACTTGACTCATTGTGACAATACCATCTGGTGCCGAATTACTGAGAGAAACCACTAGTGTCTCCCAACTTTCTAGCAAAGAACTGAGAAGTAACAATGCCTGCAACTCATCATTAAGAGACATTTTCATAGAGGATAACTAGTTAGTAATACTCTGCATTTCATTTAAATGCTCAGGAATAGAAGTACCCTCTTTATATTTCAAGTTCATAAGTTTTCTGATCAGAAAAGCTTTGTTGCCAGCCGTTTTTCTTTCATAAAGACCTTCTAACTTTTTCCAAAGAGAGTATGCAGAGCATTCAGTAGAAACATGGTGAAAGACACTATCATCTAGCCATTGTCGAATAAAGCCAACTATTTTTTGATCTAACCTCTTCCACTCATCATCTGTCATAGATGTGGGCTTTGCACTATCTCCTTGCAAAGGTCCAGACAAATCTTTGTAATACAAGAGATCTTCTATTCTTGGTTTCCATATCATCCAATTGTTACCGTTTAAACTAATCATGCGAGAAACATTACCGACCTCCATGTTCAGATACAAAAGATTAAATACCACCAAAACCCTGCTCTGATACCAGTTGATGGGAATAAAATAAGAATCAACTTTGTATACGAACAAATACTAGCAGACCGTCACGCACAGCGGAATGAAACAGAAATCACAATCAGATGAACACCAAGATTTACGTGAAAAACCCCTTCAACTCGAAGGGTAATCACGGGACAAGCCAGAGAAAATCCACTATCAAAATAATGAATATACAGATCTCAGACTTCTTGCCCAAGCCCAAAGCAATAGCCACAAGAGAATCTCAGGGATACAAGGACTATAATCCTAAGCACAATATCCAAAACCTTCCCAAGAGATCGCAATAAGAATCCACTACAAACTGATCTAACCTGAGATTTGAATGATTGAGAATAGTCTTTTCTTGCCCTTGTCTTCTTCCCTTTCCTGGATCTCTTGTTTTCTGGCCTCTACTGTCAATCTGCAGTCTTCTTTTTCTCTTCCACGTTTTCAGCCACCGTTGCTCTTTTAATCTCAACCCTAGCCACTTAATGTAGGTTTTAGGTTAATATAAGTGAGGTTCTGGGCCGTGGGCTTCTTCACTAAAGCCCATTATGGGCTGAACCTGGGCCATCTGCCCAACAGCCTATTGGAATGCAAACAAACCTTACTTGATTTTTATCTTAGCCTCAATCTACTGCCTATTAATTAGTCTGTTACTATCATGTCCATATTTTAAGCTAAAACTATATCTTAATTGGCATTATAAGTCTTACCCCCCTGCCTGTCAACTAAAGCTGTCTTTCCTCGCTTTTGCTCTGACTACCTTGTCTCTTAGTCACTATCCTAGTCTAAACTTCCTCGCTTTTTGGCTTGTAACTAACGACTCCAACACTACCACTACGGGCTTTAACTCTTCAATTATGGACCTCGGATCTGTCCTTACTTTCTCTTAAACTCAACCACTACATGATAGACTCAACTTGGAACCTAGCCTTACCTTTTTTGCATTATGCATTTCGCTTCGGAGCCTTCTACTTCTTACTTTTATTCTTACTTGGTTGTTTTAGTATCCCTTTCTTGGCTATAAAATACTACTTTTAGAAAATGAACCGGTGCTAACTTAACTTAGTGCCCGGTAAGACTTATCCTACTAACCAGAAATATAACACAGATAACGAGAATGTCAACTAGTACTTCTAATACCTCAACTCATAACAGAGAATTTAGCTACCATCTCTAATACTTTAAATCATACCTAAGAAGAAGCCCACTACTACTTAGACTAACACGGTTGACGACAAGGATCGAACACTCCATGATATACTTGGAATAGAACTCGGGAATAAACCTACTACTTATGAGAGGTCAACTCGAAATTAGGAAATCAATATAGGGACATTATGTATGGAATTGAAGAATTGAACTAGCGCTTCTATTACTTTATCTTATAATTATAATAAGGAATTAGACCACTACTAGCAAGATTGATTCTCTACCTAGAATGGGTTGGTGCACCAGGGAATCGAACCAATGCCAACTATCCTTTAATTGGAAACTAGAGGGTCGACTACTCTTATAAGCATTGGAACTAAGAAGTAAGAATCAAAACTATCTTACATAATACAAGTAAGCCAACCAACAAACGAAACCAATACTACTACTAACAAGGCTACCTCTACTGTCTCTTATTCCTTTACTTAGTATTACTTATATTGATAATATGATCTAGCGTACACAAGCAATAAAATCTAAATAGGACTAACGGGAATCTAACTACTAGTATAAAGAATCAAATTAATACAAATAAGAATTGAGCTATTGCCTAACATACTTTAACCGCTAACCAGCAGATTGACCCACTGGGAAATAAATAATGGGTTTCGACTCGATCTTCGAGCCCTTACTTGCTAGCTTCCAAGCCGTTTGTTAGTGAAAGCTTCCCTAATTAGGATCCCTTATTTGGATAGGCAGAAATAAACTCAATTAAAGTAAGTAGAATCAAACAAGTAAACCAAAGGACGAGATAGGTGAGTCAAAGAATAAGTATAAAAATAAGGGATCAAACTCATGAGTATCAGAATAGAGATATAAACTAGGGTTTTCATTACTGATACTAAGATAAATCCATTACTAAAAAGAATAGAATTTTTTTGTCTAAGCGGAATGTCACTGTTGATGACAAGAATCGAACAAGAGAAAGGGGATCCGACTAGACAGTAGTAGAATCAGACAAAAGAGATAGGCTTTAGCTGCCTTTGCTTTATCCTGCTTCTACGACTGTAGCTACTTGTTTCTCATTCCTTAGCTCGGGATCCAGGCTTACTGCACGCCATCTATAACATAACATAGGGACTTGACCGAGCGTACTTGTTAAATGTGACTACTGTCGAAAAGAATGAAACTAGGGAGTACGAAGATGCAATAGCTACTATACTAATAGCAGCCTGTCTGATCTAGGTCATTATCATACTTGGGTTAGCGAGCACCAGACACTAGCATCATAATTAGTATCGGTAGCCTGAGAATTGCACCAAGCAGCCGAACCATTTCCTTAAGTCTAAGTTACCACTCTTCCTATCCTTTCTTTGGTTCTTTCTCCCTTGACACCGATCCGGACTAACTTGTTCCAAAACAACTGCCCTATATCAAGCCTTAGGCCTATTACTTCCAAAATCAAGCTATCAATCCGAACTCTTTAGCTTCTGTATCACAGCCCATCTCTCCGAGCTAGCAAACTTAAAAACTCCGAGCTAGCCCTTGCGATACAAACAAAACCGGAACTAATTCTTCTGTTAAAAAAAAAGGAAAGAAAAAGAAAAAAAACTGATTCTTTTATGATCCTTCTTTCGTTGATTGCTGACTTACTTTGTCTTACTCCTGACTTGAAGCTCAAGCTAACTCACTCTTCTGGTTCAGCTACTCAGCTACTTACCTTGGGTTTGTCACTTGCAGAACCATTTGCTCACCTTCCTTGCGCCAATACCTACACTACACTGCTTCTGATGTTGCTAATGATCCTGAACGATAGGGCCTTTGCCGGGTCATACTTAATGCGGAAGTGAACTACAAATCATCATCATCATCCAAATGATTATATAGTGCGCCGAGTCAACAGGATGAACAGGTAATTCATAAGCTTATTCTCCAACTGCATTTTTCTGCTTACACAGCTGATTCTATTGTTTACTTTCCTGCTTCTTCTGAACCTTAATCGGATGAAACTCGAACTAGAACTTGACTTTGAGGAACCTACAATGCAAGAATTTTATTTCGTAGATAAAAGACTCGAACATCACCCGCTAGCGGATGACAATGAAACTGGAACTAAAAAACTCTTATCAAAACTGTTGGCTCTCTGCCTCTGCTGCACCTATGACTGGCAGTATCCGCTCTATCTGCTTTGTTTTACTTACCCTGACTTTGAATATACTGCTTACTTTTAGTCTTGCCCTTTCCTTTACTTAACTGGCACCCAAGGAGACTCTACTAACGCTATAAGATACCGCGTGCTGAAGAAGGCCTCTTTCTATAAGTTTGAAACCATGGGAGAACACTCTTATGGCTAAATTTTGCTATTAAACACACCTATCCGCTGTTTCATTTGCTTTACCTTTTTGCATTCAAAACAACAACTCCACACCCGAATCCTAATCCCAGTATCAGATCTTATTCCCGCTTCGGCATCTTCTCAAGTTCCTACTCCGGATACAGCTTCGTATCTTGAAACTGCGGACACTATCGGTTTGCTTAACTCGAGAAGTTAAGAAACGAAATCTGTACTTGCGCTTGCTAACTGACTTGAAACTTATGATTCTCCTGCTAAAGAAGTCATCTTATCTATATCTATATCTATACTCTATTGAATCTTACCCACTTGTAGCTGACCCTTTAAACGGCAGATTCTGTTGTAACTATCACTTTTCCGTGGCACTGCTGACAATTCCACTTATCTCACCTTGCGCTTCGACGAAAGCCAGTACTAATTCTTTTCTTCCAGTGATCCGTGTAGCGGGCATTCAAAAGCCAGTACTAATTCTATTTCTCCTTTCACTTAGCACCTTATAATATAATTTTTAGGTCAAAATTATTATTGACTTTTGTACTATGTCTTAAAATCAAAGTCAAACTTTCTTATTTTAAAATTCATCTAAATGATTCCTCGTCCTATGATTTCACATTAAAGTTACTCCCGTACTTTAAAACTCGTCTAAGTGACTCCTCATACTATGCCTCAAAATCAAAGTCACCCCTTGATTTTAAAACTCGTCTAAATAATCCCTCGTACTATGCCTAAAAATCAAAATTACCCTTATACTTTAAAACTCGTCTAAGTGATCCCCCGTACTATGATTTCGTATCAAATTGGTCCCCTTTGTTAGAAATAAGGTTATGCCATTAGGTAAAATAATTTAGGGGATTATTTTTATTTGAGGATTTCAACTAAATAGTCTTAAAGCCCTAATCCATTTTTTCCTCTCTTTTTTTCTTCTCCAACCTCTATTGGCATTCTTTTCTGCAACTCCAATCTCTGCCTTTCTTCATCAATCTTTATCGACGCTAGTTTGTTCACTTTTCTGCTATCTTTCTACCTTTCATATTTTTTCTTTGATGTTAGTTTGTTCGTCTTTTCGTTGTCTTTTTACCTTTTTATTTTTATGTGTTGGTAGCTAACGTGCTTTATTCTACATGTTTTTACGTGTTAAGTCCAGCTCATAGGTGAGCTTGGACTGGATATTTGAGCATTTAGCCCAATTCTGATTTATTAAAAAAAAGAAAAAAAAAAGAGAAAAGGGGAAAATCTAATCTAAGAGTGGGCAGCATAGCTTTTGGCGTAGCGACGGTAACATAAACAGTAATCGTATAGTAAGAAAAAGAGATAAAGAAAAGAGAGAGAGAAAGATTTGGCAAGAGGATCAAACGATAAAACTTCATTAGTTTTGACTCAAATTTTATGTGGAGAATCCTTGCAACAAGCTTTACAATTCTAACGGTATTGATCTGTGATTTATTCTCTCTATGATAGTTTTTTTAATATATCCACTTAGTGTGTTTTGATATTTTCCTATTGTGAGATCCATCTATGTTGCTGATGCTATGCTAGTGGTGAACCAAGATATATGTTATTGATGTTATTATGATCCTCTAGTTATTATGGAGAAGTTTCATTGTAAACCTATTATCCTATTTGGTGATAGTGGAAGTTTGGGTGGACTACGATCTCGTGGTTTTTTTCGTATTGGGTTTTTCACGTAAAAAATCTGGTGTCTCACTTTGTGGTTGATATATTATTATGATGTTTATCTTGTTACGGTTAATATTTATTTTTGGCAACAAGTTGGTAATTTGGTGAGAAATCCATTTTGATACACAAAGAGGAAAAAATATTATTATGCATCCAATAGTTTTTCCCAACAAGTGGTATCAGAGCACAAGTTTTTGGTGTAATTTTTCTTGTGTGATTGAAATTGAAGAATCAGATGGTATGATTAAATTAAACTCATTAAATTATTCCGCTCGGAGGTGGATGATGGAAGATTTGCTCTATTGTAAAGATTTGTATAAGCCCATCAAAGTTAAAGTAAAACCTTCTAATATGGATGATGAAGAATGAGAGGTACAACATAGAAAAACTATTGCCTATATTAGAAGATGGATGGTTATAAATTTGCATAAGCATATTTCTGATGAAATCAGAGCTAATGTTATTTGGTAAAGGCCAGAAAATCTCTTTGCAAAGAAGATAGTAGGAAACAAAAGTTCTCTCCTCAGAAGGCTTGTCACTTTAAAGTATAAAGATGATGGTAATATTATTGAGCACATAAGCCTACTTCAAAGTCTTACAAACAAGCTGGTTACTTTGAAAATAAATATATATTATAAAATACAAGGATTGTTACTCCTCAGTTATTTACCAGAAAGTCGGGAAACATATGTTGTGACAATTTCTAACTCCACGCTAGAGAAGACTCTAACTATAAATATGGTTAAAGATAGTTTGTTGAATGAAGATGCCAGAAGGAAGGAACAAGGAGAATCTTCTTCTGGTGCACTTGTTATTGAAAGACGTGAAAGAAGTCATAGCAGGAATTCATATGGTTATAGAGGAAGATCCAAGTCTAAAAGAGATATCAAGTGTTTCCACTGTAAATAGGCCAGGTCATATAAAGAAAGAGTATAAGTTCTTGAAGTGGGAACAAAATGAAAGAAAGAAAAATGAGAAAAAGACTAATACAGTTACTGTCGAAGGTGATATTGTTATTATTTATAATGATGGATATGTCAGTCTTGTAGCTCAGGATAGTAATTGGGTAATTGACTCTGATGCTTCTTTTTATGTTACTTCTCATGGTGATTTCTTCATGTCTTACACTGCTGGTTATTTTGGTAATGTCAAAATGGGAAACAGTGGTACATCTAAGATTGTGGGTATTGAATATATTTGCTTATAGACTAGTATTGGGAGCAAATCGATACTCAAAGATGTATGACATATTCCAGATATTTGTCTAAACTTGATATCTACAGAGAAACTTGTTGATGATGGGTTTATGCACTATTTTGGTGAAAGCAAATGGAAGCTCACTAAAGGTTCTTTGGTTGTGGTGAAAGGAAAAAATCAGAACTCTTTTTATGTCATAGAGGCTAAGCTACACAAAGGAGAGATTAATCCAATTAGAAAGGATAAAAGTATAGATCTTTGGCATAAAAGGCTTGGTTATATCAGTGAGAAAGGACTTTAAACTCTTGTTAGAAAATAGTTTTTACCAAAGTTGCAAGGTACATCTATTAAATCTTGTGATCATTGCTTAGCTAAAAAAGCACATAGAGTTGCATTTCATATTTATCCATCATTTAGAAGATTAAATGTTATTGACTTGATTTATATTGATGTCTGTACTATGCAAAGTAGAACGCTTGGAGGTGCTCTTTATTTTGTTACTTTTATTGATGACTATTCTAGAAAAGTTTGGGTTTTTGCTTCAAAATCTAAAGATCATGTGCTCGATGTTTTTAAAGAGCTTCATGGCAGTGTTGAAAGAGAAACAAAAAGAAAACTAAAGTGTGTTAGAGTAGATAATAGTGGTGAGTACAGGAGTCTTTTTGAGAATTATTACAGGTTTTATGGTATTAAGCTTGAGAAGATAGTTCCTAAAACTCCTTAGCAGAACGGTGTGGCAGAAAGGATGAACAAAACTGTTGAAGAAAGGATTAGGTGCATGCTTTCCCATGCCAAGTTACCTAAATCATTTTGGGGGGAGGCTATGAGAACTATAATTGATCCGATAAACATTTCTCTATCAGTTCCTCTAAATGATGATGTTTCAAAGAGAGTATGGAAAAAGAAAGATGTATCTTATGATCACTTGAGAGTCTTTGGGTGTAAAGCATTTGTTCATATTCGTAAAGATGAGAGGTCCAAGCTTAATAATAAGGCAAAAGCACATTTTCTTGGGATATGGTCATGAAGAGTTCGGATACAGAGGATCCAATGGACAAGAAGATTATTAGAAGCAGAGATGTCGTATTTCTTGAAGACCAATTGTTTTAAGATAGTGATAATATTGAGAAACAAAATACCTCTGTTTAGATTCCTTGGAATTTGGGCCCAGTTCCTCCACATATAGTTCATGATGATCAAGGGGGGGATGGACAAGAAGATGGTGGTGAGAATATTAACGATGATGCTCTTCTAGTTGATGAAGTTGAACCAATTGAATGAACTAAGCAAGTACCTCCACCACTAGATGAGATTCCACTGAGAATATCTATAAGAGAGATATTTTACATATAAGTATGTTATGCTTACTGATGGCGAAGAGCCAGGAACTTACAAAGAAGTTATTCTACATGAGCATAAGAATAAGTGGGTTAAAGCCATGCAAGAAGAGATGAGATCCTTGCTTGAGAACCACACTTATGACTTGGTAAAATTACCTACAGGAAAGAAAGCTCTCAAGAATAAATAAATTTATAAATTGAAGACTGAAAATAATAGCTCACAACAAAGATATAAGACACGATTAGTTGTGAAAGGATTCAGTTAGAAAAAGGGTATTGACTTTGAAAAAACTATTTTCTCCTATGGTGAAAATGTCCTCTATCCGAGTTGTTCTTAGTTTGGCTACCCGCTTGAATTTAGAAGTTGAGCAACTTGATGTGAAAATTATATTTTTACATGGTGACTTAGAAGAAGAAATTTATATGGAGCAACTAGAAGGTTTCAAAGTCAAAGGAAAAGAAAATCTAGTACGAAAGCTTAAGAAAAGCTTATATGGACTCAAACATGCACCTAGACAATTGTACAAGAAGTTTGATTCCTTTATGATGAGCCAAGGGTATAATAAAATCACATCTAACCATTGTGTGTTTACAAAGAAGTTTTTAGATGATGATTTTATTATTCTCCCACTATATGTTGATGATATACTAATTGTTGGCCATGATGCTAGTAAAATTGAGAAGCTTAAGAGGAAATTAAGTAAGTCTTTTGCTATGAAAGACTTAGGATCGGCGAGACAAATACTTAGCATGAAGATTCTTCGTGATAGAAATAATGGAAAGATTTGGTTATCTCAAGAGGCTTTTATTGAAAAGGTTCTTGAAAGATTCAATATGAATAAAACCAAAGCAGTTTGTTCTTCACTTGTAAGTCACTTTAAGCTGAGTTCAAAACAATGTCCCACAAGTGAGAAAGAAACAAAAGAAATGTCCAGAGTACCTTACTCATCTGCAATAGCAGTTTAATATATGCTATGGTTTGCACTAGGTCAGATATAGCTCATGCAGTTGGAGTTGTCAGTCGATTTCTCTCTAATCATGATAATGAACATTGGGTAGTAGTAAAATGGATATTAAGATATCTAAGAGGTACTACTAGGTTGTGTTTATGTTTTGACATTGGTAAACCTACGCTAGAAGGTTATACAAATGCATACATGGCAGGTGATACTAATTCTAGGAAATCCACTTCAGGGTTCTTGATGACTTGTAGGGGGAGCAGTCTCTTGACAGTCTAAGTTACATGATTGTTTGCTTTATCGACCACAGAAGCAGAATCTATAACAATTATTGAATCCTGTAAGGAAGCTTTATGGATGAAAAGATTTCTTTAGGAATTGAGTTTGGAACAGGAAGGATACACTGTTTACTGTGATAGTGAAAGTGTCACTCACCTCTCTAAGAATTCAACATACAATTCTAAATCCAAGCACATCGATGTAAGGTATTACTGGATTCGTGATGTGCTTAAGATGAAAGAATTATATTTAGAAAATATGCATACTAATGAGAATGTATCAGATATATTGACGAAGTCTATGCCTAAAGAGAAGCTTGAAGCACGTAGACGGAGAGTGGGCTTAGTACTGCCCACCATATGAGATGGAGGGGGAGAATTGTTGGGTCCAGCCCATAGGTGGGCTTGGACTGGATATTTGGGCATTTAGCCCAATTCTGATTTATTGAAAAAAAGAAAAAAATATAAAAAGAGAAAATAGGAAAACCTAATCTAAGAGGGGTAAGCGTAGCTTTTGGCGCAGCGGCAGTAACATGAACATTAACTGCACAGTAAGAAAAAAAAGAGAGAAAAAAAAGAGAAAATACTAATAAGAGGATCGAATGGTAAAACTTCGTCAGTTTTGACTCAAATTTTATGTAAAGAATCTTTGCAATAAACTTTACAATTCTAACGGTACTGATATATGATTTATCTTCTGATGGTTTTCTAATATACCCACTTAGTGTGTTTTGATATTTTCCTATTTGTTGATGATGTTATGATAGTGGAGAGCCAAGATATATGTTCTTGATGTTATTATGATCTTCTAGTTATTATGGAGAAATTTTATTATAAATCTATTATCCTATTTATTGATAGTGGAAGTTTGGGTGGACTACGGTCCCATGATTTTTCCCACATTGGGTTTTTCACGTTAACGTGTCTCACTTTGTGGTTGATATATTATTCTACAGTTTATCTTATTCTAATTAATATTTATTTTGTGACAATAAGTTGGTAATTTGATGAGAAACTCATTTTGATATACAAAAAGAGAAAAAATATTATTCTGCATTCAATATTTTTCCCATCAATACGTTGCTTGTCTCTTACCTAAACCCGAAATGCCTCATCTAATGCTTTATCTAGCCTATCATCTTTACCTTCAACACCCAACAAAGAATCATATAGTACTGTCACCGAGTCCGAGTCAACAAATAAGGATCTTTCTTGCGTTGAAGCAACAACTCATTCAACAACTTTCCCCACTTCTACTTCAAAGTAAATACTCTCTATATCTGATCCATTAGATAATCTTTCAATAGTTCCGTCTCCCAAAAAATAGGAATTGAACTTATTGCTTACTTTTGAATTGTCTCTAATCTAGCATCTTATATTTATCCCTTGTCGTCAACACCATCGCTTATCGATGAACATTTTATCTTGCTGATTCATTATTTGGTTGACTTTTTCATTTAATCTCTCTAATGTAGTATCACCTTAACATCTCATGAAATGTTCTGATCCAGCTCACTAGAAACAACGCCAGCTAAGCAATCCCCGTCGACGCTGACAGTTGACCAGCTCAGCCTGACAACTGACCAGCCCTACCTGACAGCCAACCGATCATCCCGGCCTGAAAACCAGCTAGCCCGGCCTGATAGCCGACCAGCCCGGCCTAATAGACAGCTACTAGACAAGCGCGCCAACCAGGCTTAACAGACGACTGTCGGACAGGCACGCCGACCACCTTGCCCAGATAGCCAACCGACCAACCTAGCCTAATAGATGGAGATCTGCCAAGTGCGCCACCCGAGGGTGACCAGCCCTCCAATTCGTAGGTATAAAGCCCCCACCAGATGGTGAAGGACAGGGGGCCTCTCTGGAACTTTTTCTAACTACCCAGAAACTTAAGACCTCAGGACACTGACTTGAGCGTCGAAGGGGTCGCGTCGGGCACCCCCATCTCGACCTGGCCATCTTGCAGGTTGATCTTGACTGATCCCGGAGGGCGGGAGACTAGAGCCACCGATCCGAGGAGTTCCAGAGACGTCGGACTGACCACATCTGAACGGTTAGCTCCCGGGTGACGAGGGTGAGCCTGCACACGCGGAAGGGACTTAGCCGTGCTGACTCTTTGACCACGGTATCAAGGACACCAACATTTTTTGGTGCTAGAAGGAGGGTCCGATATCACAGGAGCCCCCATCGATCAACCCGAACCCGGAGCACTCTGCTGGCCTCCCCCACATTCCTCTGCCGACCATGCAAATGGGTGGACCGAGCCCATTCCTCTGGGGGGAGGAGGCCACCATCTCGATGTCCACGTCGAACCATTATTGGAGGATGTTAACCGACCTAGAATTCTCCCTGACTTGTCACGAACAATCGTCGCTCAACCGTAACTCTTCGCTCAGCGAACCGTTCATCGCTTTTGCTTGATTTCTACAGATGTTTGACAGCATATTTTACCTTGGTTTTGTATGATTTTGCCTAAGAAATACGAGATAAAATAGTCTGTAATGCTACAGAATGATCACTCATCGCGTAGAACCAAAACAACACAAAATAGCCTAGTTTTGAGTCATTTTCGCATGCTACAGTGACCGCTCTGAGCGGTGCGAAACGTCAGCCATCTTAGCCCCTTGGAACCCCCTAGGTGGCACAGGGCTGGATGGGGCTTCGGGTATGTATCGGGAGTGAGCGTTCATCAATAGTTGAACTTGACTTGCGTTCGATACCTTGGGAACCATTATTTGTGGACTTGCAATCATTCTTACAGCCCTCTAAACTCCTGTTTCGCTCTCTTTATCTATTGCACTTAAAGTGTTCGACGAATTGCCTGTAAGAGCTACCCTCTCTACAAGACGTCGGGATTTGTCTGTCGCTCATCTTTAAAACTAATCATCTTCTCTTTTGTAGGTCCTTTGGGACCCGCACAAGGTTGCAAGTGGGCTGATCCTTTGTAGGCAAATAACGCTTCGGCGTTTCAAGACTTAGGCAATCCCAGCTAAGTCTAGAACATTGTGCAATGTTACTTTCGACTTAGGCAATTTCACCTAAGTCTTCAAGTTTGCTGCTAGGGCACCGCATGGCTTAGGCAAATTTAGCTAAGTCTGTGGCATTGTGGTATCAAAGCAGACAAGTAATTCATACAAGCAGCGAAGAAGATTTATAATCTCACCATAGCAAAGCACCGTGGTGAATTGAGCAAGATGGGGCAAGTCGGACCCTTGCTCCAAGAAGCCACAGGTGGGCTGCAAGTGCAAACTCACTCGCAAGCTGTTGGAGCCGCTCATGAGGAGCGTTATAGCGAACAAGACAAGCATGAAGTGGTGTATTCTCCACGAGTAGAGGCGGCACAATCTTGTGCACCGATTGGGAAAACGATAAGAACCCCAGAAAGAGATCTATAGATTTTGATCCTTGAGGGGGATCAACCCGTGGAACACTATAGGGGTTCCTCCATCTTAGATTCGGCACAAGACTGAAATAAAATTGATGATTGCTTGATAAAAGAGAGGGGGCGACTACATCATTATATAGGGTTACAAACCCTAGCCCATGGGGTGCTTGCCTAACTAAAACTATCCTTTTGCCCCTTTTATAGCCTACCTGACTTAGAGGGAATAGGTGGTGGCTACGTTGGCTCTATAGCCGACCTAAGTAGGGAAAAACCCTAGCCGACCAATCCAATAAGAGAGGTGGCGGCCACTAAGCCCTAAGGGCTAATCTAAACCCTAGCCATACTCCTTTATAAGATAGGAGTGGCTTTATTACAATCTAGCAGGGTTTTATTGACTACTTCTTAGGGAGATTAAGACTCAACCCTGTTGGAGTTTTATCAAACCTGCCCTCCTAAAATCAGCCTTGTCCTCAAAGCTGAGCTTCCATGAACTTGGCGATCCGGGTCTTCAGCTTCTTCTATGATTCTCATGCTATTATCAATTGAACTTTGGCCTCCTCATCAGCTGGGGTGTTAGTTGAAAGGATTTGGGCTAAGTCATCTTCTTTAAATTTCCATTTGAGGTGGGATACTCGACGGATCAACTGTAATCTTGATCTGGTGCATGGATCTGATCCAGGTTAGGGCTCCAATGTGGTCCCCAATTTTACAAGGCCCAAAGAAATAGGGAGACTACTTCCTTAAGGCTCAAGTTTTCTGCTGATCGGGTTGGAGGTGTAAGAAAACTCAATCTTCAATTTATCGTCCATTCTGAAGTTTGTCGGGAGACCATTTCTTCTTTGCATGTGTTGGTGGGAGCATGGATTGTAATTCTTTTGGGCTTACTCCTCTTTCGTGCCATGGACCTGTATCCAATCAAATTTTAAATTTGGTAGCAATAAGTATCCCCTTTAAAAATCTCGTGTGAAGTGTGGGGGAAACCACGGTGTGAATTAGGAGTCGACCATCTTATATAAGGGTGACGCCAATCTCAACTCTGGATGTGTCTACTCCAAGTACGAACACATTGCCATGTTTAGGTAATGTTAGCATCGATATAGATGACATCATGGCTATGAGGGTCATGTGGATGTCTTTCTCCTATTCATTCTTGCAGTCATGAGCCGTGGATCCGGGGACAACATCAGGGAAGACTTTTAGCATCATGGTCCACTCCTCGGTGAAGTCATGGAAGTAGCCCGAGATGAGGGAGCACTGCATCAGAACCCATAACTGGTTCAACTGAATATGGCACTTTAGGAAGAGCTTATCCCTGCAGATAAAGAGACAAAGTTTTTGGAGATAAAGTGTCATTGCAAGGGAAGGTTGTGGTCGAATGATCCATATATCTCGCATCTCTTGGACGATCCTTTTAGCTTCGGTCCTATGAAAATGTGGAATAGCAGTAGCAAGAGGCGTGGGCTTTAGAGTTTTTACCAAATCTTTGATGTTGACGCAGAGGAAGATAGCACATTGATGGATCTACGGTTGGTGGGCGATGATGGAGGCGACGTCAAAAGCAATTATGGAATTGCTTGGGAAGGTGGAGGCGTGGATGACGGCTACAGGGGCAGCAAGATCGTTGCTCCGATACCCGATGATAAGAACCCCAGAAGGAGCTCTATAGATTTTAATCCTTGAGGGGGATCAACCCTTGGAACACTGTAGGGGTTCTTCCCTCCTAGATTCGGCACAAGGCTAAAATAAAATTGATGATTGCTTGATAAAAGTGAGGGGGCGGCTATATCATTATATAGGGTTGCAAACCCTAGCCCATGGGGTACTTGCCTAACTAAAATTATCTTTTTGCCCCTTTTATAACCTACTTGCCTTAGAGGGAACAGGTGGCGGCCAGGTTGGCTCTATAGCCGACCTAAGCAAGGGGAAACCCTGGCTGACTAACCCAGTAAGGGAGGTGACGACCACTAAGCCCTAAGGGCTAATCTAAACCCTAGCTATACTTCTTTATAAGATAGGAGTTACTTTATTACAATCTAGCAGGATTTTATTGACTACTTCTTAGGGAGATTAGGACTCAACCCTGTTGGAGTCCTATCAAACCCACCCTCTTAAAATCAACCTTGTCCTCAAGGCTGAGGTTCCATGAACTCGGGGAACCAGATCTTCAGGCCCTCATATGATTCTCATGCTATTATCAACTGAACTTTGGCCTCCTCATCAGCTGGGGTGTTAGTTGGAAGGATTTGGGCTAAGGCATCTTCTTTAAATTTCCATTTAAGGTGGGATATCCGGCAGATCAACTGTAATCTTGATCTGGTGCACGGATCTGATCTCCAGGTTAGGGTTCCAATGTGGTCCCCAATTTTGCAAGCCAAAGAAATAGGGAGACCACTTCCTTAAGGCTCGAGTTTCCTGCTGATCGGGCTGAAGGTGTAAGAAAACTCCATCTTCAAATTTTCGTCCATTCTGTAGTTTGTTGGGAGGCCATTTCTTCTTTGCATATGCTGGCGTGAGCATGGATTGTAATTCTTTTGGGCTTATTCCTCTTTGGTCATGGACTTGTATCTAGCCAAATTTTAAATTTGGTAGCAATAAGTATCCCCTTTAAAAATCTCGTGTGACGTGTGGGGAAGCCTTGGTGTGAAGTAGGAGTCGACCATGTTGCATAAGGGTGGCGGTGATAGAACCCCAGAAGGAGCTCTATAAATTTTGATCCTTGAGGAGGATCAACCTTTGGAACGATATAGGGGTTCCTCCCTCCTAGACTCGGCACAAGGTTGAAATAAAATTGTAGATTGCTTGATTCAAGAGAGGGGGTGGCTACATCATTATATAGGGATCAAAACCCTAGCCTAAGGGGGTGCTTGCCTAAGTAAAATTACCCCTTTGTGCCTTCTATAGCCAACCTGCTTTAATAGGAACAGGGGGTAACTAGGTTGGCTCTATAGCCGACCTAAGCAGGGGGAAACTCTGGCCAACCAACCCAATAAGGGGGCGACGACCACTAAGCCCTAAGGGCTAATCTAAACCCTAGTCATACTCCTTTATAAGATAAGAGTGACTTTATTATAATCTAGTAGGGTTTTATTGACTACTTCTAGGGAGATTAGGACTCAACCCTGCTGGAGTCCTATCAAACCCGCCTTCTTAAAATCAACCTTATCCTTAAGGCTGAAGTTCCATGAACTCAGGGAACTGGATCTTCAGCTCCTCATCAGCTTGGGTGTCAATTGGAAGAACTTGAGCTGAGTCGTCATCTTTAAATTTCCATTTGAGGTGGGATACTTGGCGGATCAACTAGAATTTTGATCTGGTGCACAGATTTGATCTCCAGGTTGGGGCCCCAATATGATCCCCAATTTTGCAAGGCCCAAAGAAATATGGAGACCACTTTCTCGAGGCTTGAATTTTATGCTGGTGGAGCTGGAGATGAAGGGGTACTTGATCTTTCTCAGGAAACTTTCTTCTGCTCCGACGTTTGTAAGGGGAAAGTTTCTTCCTTGCATGGGCTGCCACATGGTTAGTCTTTAGTGATAGCCAATCTTTCTTCTAGAATGGTGACTGCCCTCTGGTATGGTTCAGGATGATAAGAGCCTAATGTGGCATGAGCATTGATTGCAATTCTTCTAGTTTAACTCCTCTTTCATGCCATGGACATGTATCCAACCATATTCAAAATTTGGTAGTAATTAGTATCTCTTGTAAAAACCTCGTATGAAGTGTGGGGGAAGCCTCAGTGTAAATTAGGAGTCGACCATCTTGCATAAGAATAGCCTAATTCTAACTCCTGATGCATCAGCCTCAATGATCAAAGTGCGACCGAAATTGGGCACCACTAGGACCGACATCATCGTCATGGCTGTCTTGAGTCGTTCGAAGGCTATGAAGGCTTTTTCCGACCACAAGAAGGAATCTTTCTTCAGTAAGGACATGAGCGGGGCACTGATCTTGTCATAATCTTTCACAAAATTTTGGTAGGAGCCCGTGAGTCCAAGAAAACCGCGTAATGATTGTACGTTTGAAGGTGGCCATCCTTGCATTGCATCGATCTTTGTCGGGTCCACCGCCACTCCATCCTCTAATATAATGTGCCCAAGATACTCCAATTTATGTTATAAGAAGCTGCACTTTGACTGTTTAACATAAGGAGTATTCTCCCGAAGAATCGTTAGAACAGTTCGTAAGTGCTGAAAATGTATATCAAGCGTAGGGCTATAAATGAGAATATCATCAAAGAATACCAATACGAACTTGTGTAGAAAACTCCAAAAGATGTCATTCATCAGGCTTTGAAAATTAGAAGGAGCATTCGTAAGTCCGAAAGGCATTACCAGAAACTCGTAGTGGTCGTTATGCGTGCGGAATGCAGTTTTCAGAATATCTTCAGTGTATACCTGAATCAGATGGTATCCGGATCGAAGATCTAATTTAGTGAGGACTCGAACTCCTTTTAATTTGTCCAAGAGTTCATCTATGAATGGGATAGGATATTTATCCTTGACGGTGATTGAGTTTAGAGCCCGGTAGTCAACACACATCTACCACGTACCATCTTTCTTGCGCACTAGCAACACAAGTGAGGAGTAAGGGCTGCAGCTCGATCGAATCACCTCGATGTCAAGCATCTCTTTAATAATATTCTCGATCTCATCCTTCTGCATGTGAGAATAGTGGTTCACAAATTTGCTAGAGGTTTGCCTGACAAAATAGGAATGCAGTGGTCATGCGACCGGTTAGGGGGCAGCCCACGCGACTCCAAGAAACCATCTGCGAATTTGTTCAGGCAAAGGGCAAGCTTAGGATATGAGTTTTGTACATTCTCCCCCATAGATGGCTGCTATGCATTAAGAATCCACTATGTGCTTTGTGCAAAACTTTCTCCATTTGTTACGACGAAACAGTGGAAATTTGGCTCCTGCGCTTGCCTCTTAACATGACCTGTCTCCCTTTGCAATAAAATTTCATGATTAATTTAGAAAAAATTTAGGAGATATCACCTAGTGTTGTGAGCCATTTGATCTTGAATATGGCTTCATAATCATCGATGGGTAGGAGGAATAAATCAGCTACCACTTCTTGGTCTTGGAGGAGTAGTTTCACTCGCGGGCACCGTTGGTCGCAATTAAAGATTCGGCCGTCGGCAACCTTTACGTCAAACTTGTTGCAACCTTTGATTTGAAGTGCCAAATATGCAGCAACCTTACTGTTGAGGAAGTTATTGGTGCTGCCCATGTCGATGAGAATGGTGATGAGTTGCTGTTTTAGAAGTCCTCCAACTTTTATCATCTGCGGGTTGGAATAGTCGGCCAATGCGTGCACTGCGTAGTTGGCCGGTTGGGACTCTTCCTCCAAGGCTTCTTCAGATGTTTCATTGTCCTCATCCTCCGCTGGTTCAATCACGAGGAGCCGACCCTTTTTGCAGTGATGTTCGCGGCTCCACGGTTCGTCGTAATGCCAACACAACTCCTTGGCCGACCATTCGCGAAGCTTGTCTCTTGTCAACTTTTTTGGTGCAGGGGCTTGGATGATAGTAGAGGGGGCAGTAGGCCTTGGCATAGCTGGTCGGGGAGCGACCCTTGTCCTTCGTACCTCACGGTTCAATTGTTCTTCCTGGATACGCGCGAAGGAAATCGTTGCCATAAGAGTGTACGGTTGCCGCACCTTTACTTCTCGTAAGATCTCCGGCTTTAGGCCCTTGATAAAAGTACCTAAAAGTTATTTTTTAGACCAATTCTCAGTTTAGTTAGAAAAATGCTCAAACCTTGTTTGGTATTCTTGTATTGTAGAGGTTTGACGAATCTTTGCCAATTGTCCGTCGATGTTGTTGAAATCGGTTGGTCCGAAGCGGTCTAGTAGTCCTTCATTGAATCGCTGCCAACAGAGTCCTCCATGGGTGTACTTAAACCAATTAAACCACTGAATAGCATCTCCATCAAGGTGGATGCCAGCAATCTCAACCCGTGTGGCGTCGGCGGTTCGGTAGAACCGAAAATAGTGCTCCGCGCGCGAGAGCCACCCGATCGGGTCTCCTTCTTCCCATCTAAGGAAGTCAACCTTCATGCATGGATTATTGAGATCAGAGGTGATGTGGCCATGTTCTTGAGGATCGTCTCGCTGATCTGAAATTTCTCTGTGTTATGATTTCCTCGGGTTCGACAATCGGCCAATGCTGAATTCGGCGAAAAGGGATCGCATCTTCTCTTCCATGCGATTTCCAAAGGCTTCAAGTTTTGCATCGATAGCCTCCTCTGATGCCATAGTATATGCTTCTAGATCTATAATATTGAGATCTTTTTTCTGTTGTCGGGTTAGTGGCATGAGAATTTTGGAGAAGGGGGTGGCCGGTTGGAAGGTGAATCGGTTTGGATGGAAGTAGGCTACGGTTTAGGGCAGATATGGGGCTACAGTTTTGTGGAGTTTAGGCTGCGAATTGGTGTAGTTTTAGGGCTGTGATAGTAGTAGATGAAGGTTAGGAAAATAGATTTTAGATCTTGGATAGATGGTAGCAAAGGTAGGTATCTCGGTAAGGAAAGTTGGCTAAAAAGGTAAGTGGATTGATAAGGAAGTAGGCTGATTTAGGTGGCTGATTTGGGGGCTATTTGGATTCGGTTTAGGGTAGAGTTTTGAAAGGTTTTTGGTAATGATAGGACTCCAGTAAGGAGCTCTATAGATTTTGATCCTTGAGGGAGATCAACCCTTGGAACATTGTAGGGGTTCCTCCCTCCTAGATTCGGCACAAGGCTGAAATAAAATTGATGATTGCTTGATAAAAGAGAGGGGGCGTTTATATCATTATATAGGATTGCAAACCCTAGCACATGGGATGCTTGCCTAACTCAAATTATCCTTTTGCCCCTTCTATAGCCTACATGCCTTAGAGGGAACAGGTGGCGGCTAGGTTGGCTTTATAGCCGGCCTAAGTAGGGGGAAACCCTAGCCGACCAACCTAGTAAGGGAGGTGGCGGCCACTAAGCCCTAAGGGCTAATCTAAACCCTAGCCATACTCCTTTATAAGATAGGAGTGACTTTATTACAATCTAGTAGGGTTTTATTGTCTACTTAGGGAGATTAGGACTCAACCCTGCTGGAGTCCTATCAAAAAATGAGCCACAAAGAGAGACTTACAACTGTGAAAACTCACCTCGATGTTCTTGAAGTGAGCTTGGAGGAACTCCACCAAGGGCAACATAGACTCCTTGGGGGAGAGAGCTCGCAAGAAGAAGTTGAATCTCAAATAGACAGGGTCGAGTCCCTAGTCGACCAACTGATGAAGGATACTAAAGACTCAGTACGACATCTATACGAAGTTGTGGTGGAACTCATGGCAAAGGTGACGTTACTCACAAGAACTCTCAATGCAGGAGGGAACAATACCCGCGCTACATCGGCACAAAGCTTCAGGGCATCTGAGCCGCATTGCTACGGGGGTGCAGAGATGCCAAGGAACTCAAATTTTTTTTGTTCAACATAGAATAATATTTTCGTGCTACGAGACTCGATTCGGAGGAAACTAAAGTTTTGATAGCAACAATGTATCTGAACGGAGATGCAAAACTTTGGTGGCGAACCCGTTGGGAAGAGATCCATCAAGGTCGATGTCATGTGGATACATAAGAAGAGTTGAAGCGAGAGTTGAGAACTCAGTTCTTGCCCGAGAATATAGAGTTTATCGCAAGAAGGAAATGATAGAACCCCAGAAGGAGCTCTATAGATTTTGACCCTTGAGGGGGATCAACCCTTGGAACGCTGTAGGGGTTCCTCCCTCCTAGACTCGGCACAAGGCTGAATAAAAATTGATAATTATTTAATAGAAAGAGGTGGTGCTACATGCTTATATATGGCTCCAAACCGTAGCTGTAAGGGGTGCTTGCCTAACTAAAATTATACTTTTGCCCATTCTATAGCCTACCTGCCTTAGAGAGAACAAGTGGCGGCTAGGTTGGCTCTATAGCTGACCCTAGTAGGGGGAAACCCTGGCCGACCAGCCCAGTAAGGGAGGCAATAGCCACTAAGCCCTAAGGACCTAATCTAAACCCTAACCACACTTCTTTATAGGATAGAAGTGGCTAGGTGAGGTTTTATTATAATCTCACAGGGTTTTATTTGACTACTTCTAGGGTGATTAGGACTCAACCCTACTGGAATCCTATCAAACCCGCCATCTTAAAATCAGCCTTATCCTCAAGGCTGAGATTCCATGAACTCGGAAAACTGAGTCTTCAGCTTCTTATATAATTCTCATTCTATCATCAACTGAACTTTGGCCTCCTCATCAGTTGGGGTGTTAGTTGGAAGGATTTGGGCTGAGTCGTCTTCTTTAAATTTCTATTTAAGGTGGGATACACAGCGGATGAACTCTAGTCTTGATCTGGTGCGCGGATCTAATCTCCAGGTTAGCACCCTAATGTGATCCCCAATTTTGTAAGGCCCAAAGAGATACGGAGACCACTTCCTTAAGGCTCGAGTTTTCTACTGATCGGGCTGGAGGTATAGGAAAACTTGGTCTTCAAATTTTCATCCATTCTGTAGTTTGTCAGGAGACCATTTCTTCTTTGCATGTGCTGTCATGTGGTTAGTCTTTAGTAATAGCCAATCTTTCTTCTCAATGAGAGGGATGATATTTTGTTGAGATCTATGAATGATCCTTCTCTTATTCTGATTTCACCATTAGAGGTGCTCAATTTTCTCGCGGTCTTGGGCCGTAGATCGGAGGTCATCAACAAGGAAGTCGTTAAGTACATGGTATGATCCTGGGGAAAGTCGTGAAAGTCTCTTGAGATCTGGAAGTTGCTGATTCTGAGATCTGGAAGTGATGAATCAGCAACCATGGTGAGTTCGGCTGAATGTAACACTTCATAAGTAACTTATCCCTGGTGAAAAGGATATAGGGATATGTCACAACGGAAAATAAGTATGGCCGGACAATCCATGTCCCTATCATCTCTTGGGCGGCCCTCTTAGCTTCAATCTTTTGAGGTTATAGGAAGAAATCTGACCAAGCATCAGCTGGTAAAAGTTTCGGCCACTTCAATATAGGGGGTTGGCCAACTTCAGAGGGGGAAGTCAGCTCGGTTGAGTGGAGACGCCCAAAAATTCAGCAAGCTGTGGAAGGAGTTTCTTTTCTTCAATCTCATGAAACTTTTGAATTTGAATTGAAAAATCACTAGGTTCTTCTTTTGGTACCCCTTCTAAGTGTGGTGTTGTGATTGTAGTCGCTGGGCTCTCTCGTAGGACCACCTATTTTTCTTTGCTGAAAAATTTCATGGTTAGCCTCAAAAAATTCCAGAAAATATCTTTAATTGTGAACAACAAATCAATGTCAAGCACTATATCAAAATAATTGAGAGGGAGGAGGAAAAAATCAGTAACTATGTCTTGCTCCGGTAGGTTCAGTTTAACCCGCGGGCACTTTCGGTTGCACTTTAAAATTTGGCCGTTAGCTACCTTGACTTCGAACCTGTTGTAATCTTCTTTTTGAAGCATTAAGTGGGCAGCAACCTTACTGCTCATGAAGTTGTGTGTGCTCCCAGCGTCAATGAGGATGATGATGGACTGTTGCTCGAGAAATCCTTTGATCTTTAATTTTTGTAGGTTGGTGTTGCCGGCTAAGGTAGGGACCATGCGGGTGGCCGATTGTTGTGTATCCTTCTCCTTGGGCTCGAGAATCGTATCTTCAAGGTTTGGTTCTTTTGTCAATCCATCATGAAAGTCTTCTCTTATTAGTTTCTTCGACTAAGGGGATCAGCTAATAGTAGGGGGAGGTGAAAGCTTTGGTACCACTGGTCGAGGAGTGACCCTAGTCCTCCGGGCTTCATAGTTCAACTGCTACTCTTAATGTCGTGTGAAGGAGATGGCTGCCTTAAGTGTGTATGGCTGTCGTGCTTTAACTTTGTCATGAATCTTCGACTTCAAGCCCTCAATAAAAGTCCTTAATATATACTTTTTAGACCAATCATAAGTTTATTTAGATAACCTTTCAAACTCGGTTTGGTACTCTTGGATGGTAGAGGTTTGACGGATCTTCATTAGTTCTTTATCACGGTTCTTGCAATCAATTGGTGTTGAAGGTTTATATGCTGTTGGTTGGGGTGTGGCTCTCATACTTTGAGCATCTTGATTGAGGTGCCCTTCTTGAAGTTGTGCAAAGGAGGTTGATGTCATCGAGGTGTAGGGCTGCCATATCTTAACTTCGTTTCTTATCTCCGGTGGGTTCTTTTTGTAATCTGAATTTGCATCACATTGTGATCTTCTTGGGCTTGACGATCAGCCCAACCTAAACTCCTCGAAGAGAGCCCGTAATTTAGCATCCATATATGTCTCAAAAGCCTCCAATTTGGCTTCGAATAAGACCAACGACGTCATGGCATAAGGATCTCAAATCTGTCAAATAAACCAACTGAAGAGTATAGCTATAATTTTCAAGTTGAAGGCAGTGAATGGCAGCAATGTCGGGGCTGCGGTGGTGAAGTCTCAAAGTGGAGGATGGTAGCCAAGGGTAGCAGCGATAGTGGAGGAAGAAGGTGGTAGCAGTAATGTCGGTTGTAGTCCTTCGATGATTCTGCAATGTTGTTGCTGCAATGTCGTCGAGGCTGTGATTTTCTAGATGGCTGATATTTATCAAAAGACGGTAGCCAAGAGATTTGAGTCGGAAGGCAGCGACGACGATGGAGGAATAAGAGAGCAGTAGCAACGTCGGCTGCGGCTGTGCTACGACTTTGTGGTTGCAAGTGGGATCAGTTGCAGCAAGGGTGTGACTGTAATAGGAGGAAGATGGGTAGTGGTGTGCACAGCTATTGCGGAGGAGGGCAGCAATGGTATGGAGCAGAAATAGCTGCTATCGTGTTCAATTTATTGCTGGCCATAATCAAGATAGTTGGCAGTGAACAATTATTGCGGGCTGCGATGTAAATAGATTACAGCGAAAGATCGTTGCTGGTAGCTTTTTGCCGCAAGGATCGCTGCTGGCTGTGATCAAGGAGGATGGCAACGAGAGATCGCTATTGATAGCATTGTGCAGTGAAAGATGCATGCTGTAGTTGAAGGGATAAGAGAGATTGGGTGGCTGAAAGGTTGGTGGACCGAAGGCTACGATTTTTTGGGGCAGGTTTTGTGGCAGTTTTGGGTGCGGTTAGGGGCTGCGGTTTTGTGGAGTTTTGGCTGTAATTTGGTGTGGTTTAAGGGCTGTGATAGTAGTGGATAAAGGTTAGGAAAAGGGATTTTGGATATGGGATAGATGGAAGCAAAGGTAGGTGGATCGATAAGGAAGGTTGAATAAAAAGGTAAGTGGATCGATAAGGAAGGTTGGCTATGGTTTAGAGCTGATTTGGGTGGCTGTTTGAGATCAATTTAGGGTACGGTTTAGAAGGGCTTTTGGAGAGTATGTTAGGGTTTGTAGATGAGAGAAAGAGAGTCTAAAATCCCATAAAAGATAGCACTCAAAATCGATGGAAATCGACAAAGAAAGGTGCTGAGATGTGTTGTCCTGCTGAATAGATTTTACGTTAGAGAAATAATAAATTCTCAATGTAAATTCCAGAGGAAAATTCAAGGAAAATATGTAGAAACCCTAGGTTCAGATGTGGCAGAAAAAAGTTTGACAAAATTTTGGCTGAGTAACGGTAGGGAAATAGGGCAAAAGATGGAAGGTAGATCCTTCATCATAAAATTCCAACACCGCGTAATGACAAAATAAGGCACAACAAAACCAGTTCCAGAAGGAATTTTTTCTAGAGATCAATCTTAGATGAAAGCTAATTTAATCTATGGAATTGTGCAAAAATTTTGACAAAAAAGGATGAACAAAAGTTTAGTTTCAAGAGGCCAAAAGGCCGAAGGCAGATTCTTTGTTGTAAAATTTCAGCACTGTGCAATGAAAAATTACGGCACTATAATTCCGATTTTAGAAAGAATTTTTCCTAGAGATTAAAGATCAATCTAGATGAAAGTTAATATAATCTATAAAATTGTGTAAAAGTTTTGGCCAAAAAGAATAAACAAAAGTTTGGTTTCAAGAGGCTAACAAGCGGAAGGCAGATTCTTCGTCGTAAAATTTTAGCACTGCATGATGAAGAATTACAGTGCTATAAGTCCGGATCTAGAAAGAGTTTTTTTTCCAGAGATTGGTCTTAGATGAAAGCTAAGATGATCTATGAATTTGTGTAAAAGTTTCAACCAAAAAGATGAACAAAATTCGGTTTCAAGAGGCCAACAGGCCGAAGACAGATTCTTCATCGTAAAATTTCAACACTGCGTGACGAAGAATTACAGCGCTATAAGTCCAGATCTAGAAGGAATTTTCTTTCAGAGATCAATCTTAGATGAAAGCTAAGATGATCTAAGAATTTGTGTAAAAGTTTCAGCCAAAAAGGATGATAAAAAGTTCATGTTCAAGAAGCAACAATCGGCTGAAATTTTTCTGCAGCATTTCCCCTTCGCAACAATGATAACGTTTGCGATGGTAGAATTTTGCAGCAAGGAAACTTTGGAAAAAACTTCTCCCATATATAAGATAAAGGAATAGCAGTAGCTAGAGGCATGGGTTTTGGAGTTTTTACCAGATCGATGATGCTGACGCAGAGGACGGCAATAGATTGATGGATCTGCGGCTTGGTGGGCGACGGTGGATGAAGGCGATGTTAAAAGCAATTACGGGAATTGCTTGAAAGATGGAGGCGGTAGAGATGACTACAAGGCAGTAGGAACACGACTCTGATACCAGATGATAGAACCCCAGAAGGAGCTTTATAGATTTTGATCCTTGAGGGGGATAAACCCTTGGAATGCTGTAGGGGTTCCTCCCTCTAGACTCGACACAAGGCTAAATAAAAGTTGATAATTACTTGATAAAAAAAGGTGGAGGCTACATGCTTATATAGGGCTCTAAACCGTAGCCCTAGGGGGTGCTTTTCTAATTAAAATTACCCTTATGACCCTTCTATACCCTACCTACCTTAGAGGGAACAGGTGGCGGCTATGTTGGCTCTATAACCGACCCTAACAGGGGGAAACCCTGGCCGACCAGCCCAGTAAGGGAGGAGACAATCACTAAGCCCTAAGGCCCTAATCTAAACCCTAACCACACTTCTTTATAGGATAAAAGTGGCTAGACGGGCTTTTATTACAATCTCACATGGTTTTATTTGACTACTTCTAGGGTGATTAGGACTTAACCCTGCTGGAGTCCTATCAGGAAATTGAGACAACTTCGCTAAAGTATATCCATCAGAGACTATGTGAAGTAATTTTTGACCTTGATGTTGGATATATAAGACATGTCCGAGAAGGATAAACTATTCAGCTTCCTCAATAGCCTAAAGCCATGGGTACAACAAGAACTACATTGAAGGAATGTCACCGATGTGGTCGGGGCAATTACAACAGTAGAAATATTGACTGACTTTGTTTCTTCAGAGGACTTGGAAAAGAAGAAACAATCCTTGGGAAATTGCCCAACAAAATACTCTCGAACGAAGAAGTATGGGGCAAACAAAAGAAGAATAACTTCCATAAGGGACCAAGCTCAAAAGGCAAGGCCCCAAAGTATGGTGGATGCTTCTTATGCGGAGGACTTCACATAGTGAGAGAGTGCCTGCAAAAGCAAGCACTCAATGTTTTAACTACATCAATATACCCCCACAAGTCAGACAAGGGCAAAGCCAACACCCTTAGTTCGAGTAGTTCGAAATCCAGCAGCGATGATGAGGGGTCGCAAGGACCCCGAATGGGAGCAATGCGCTTGTTGAATGCATTGCCGGGTCAAGTGGGGGAGAACACAAAGGCAAAACCATCAAAGGCAGTGTGCAGCGAATTGATGTATGTGGACATCAAGCTAAATGGTCGATCAACCTGAGGAATGATGGACACGGGGGCTACCCATAATGTTATTGCTGATAAAGAAGCTAAGCGACTTGGACTAATCTTGTAGAAGAATCTAAGTCATATGAAAGCTATAAACTCGAAGGCCAAATTGATCTCTGGACTAGCAAAGGAAGTCCCGATCATGATCGGAACATGGAGCGGGAGCATGAACATGATGGCGGTGCCCTTGGATGACTTCCAAGTGATTCTTGGAATAGAATTTATGCACGCAGCAAAGTTGCTGCCTATGCCATTTTTGAACTCCATATGACTAATGGGAGGTGACGATCCTTGCGTGGTTCGAGTTTCTTGAGGAGGAACTAAGGATCCACAATAAATATCGATATTATAATTAAAGAAGGGGGTACGAAAATGTGAATCAACCTTTGTAGTAGTCATAAATCTCGAAACACTAGACAGGGAGGCTATTCAAGAACCTACTGCGGTGGCGAACATCCTGAAGGAGTTTTCAGATGTGATGCGACTGAGTTACCAAAAACTCTACCACCACATAGAGGCATGGATCATCGTATCAAACTAGAGCTATGAGTTAAGCCTCCAACAAGACTACTATACAACATGGCCCCTCTAGAGTTGGCTGAACTTAGGAAGCAATTAGATGAACTGCTGAGCAGTGGTCTCATTCGTAGTTCAAAAGCACCATTCAGAGCTCCAGTCCGCTTCCAAAAGAAATAAGATGGGAGCCTCCGATTATGTGTCGATTATTGAGCCCTGAACAAAGTGACGGTGAAGAACAAATGCCCCATCCCACTCACCGTGGATTTATTCGATAAACTGGGCAAAGCCAAGTACTTCTCCAAACTCGACCTTCGGTCGGGGTACTGGCAGGTGCATATTGCAGAAGGTGATAAGGCGAAGACTACTTGTGTGACCATGTATGGAGCATTTAAGTTCTTGGTGATACCTTTCAGTTTAACCAACGCTCTAACTACATTCTATACTCTAATGAACCAACTATTCAAGGAATATTTGGACAAGTTTATGGTCGTCTACCTAGACGATATAGTCATCTGTAGCCAAACACTTGATGAGCATGTTGAGCACCTTCAGATAATCTTCAAAGTTCTCAAGGAAAACACTTTGTTTGTAAAGAGGGAGAAGTGCTACTTTGCTCAGCCAGAGATTCTATTCTTGGGGCATCGAATCAACGATGGTTCTATCCAAATGGATAAATAGAAGGTGCAAGCTGTGGTAGACTGGCAGACACTAAAGAAGGTGCCAGATTTGAGATCCTTCCTTGGGTTTGTTAACTATTATCAGTGCCTCATAGCTAGATACTCGAAACGCGCAGCTCCACTAACGGAGTTGATAAAGAAGGTGCAGTCTCGGAGATGGTTGGATAAGTGTGAAGCAACTTTCCAAGACCTGAAGACTATTGTTTTGGAGGAACCAATACTCAGACTACCAGACTATGGGAAATCTTTTGAAGTCTATATAGATGCTTTTGACTTTGCTATTGGGGGAGTACTTATGCAAGAGGGTCATCCAGTGGCCTACGAGAATCTCAAGCTCAACGAGACTGAGCAGCGAGATCCATTGCATGAGAAGGAGATGATAGTGGTGGTCCATTGTCTACATGTCTGACGACACTAACTTTTGGGAGCACCATTCATACTAAGGATGGACAATGTCACATTAAGTTACTTCCAGACTCAAAATAAGCTCTCCCCGAAACAAGCACGATGGCAGGACTTCTTAGCCTGGAAAGGCAAATGTCGTGGCCGATGCATTGACTCAGAAAGTTGAATTGGTGAATGCTATACAGTTGGAAGGCGGAGGCCAAGGAAGTCAGTTATACTCCAACTTTCTTTCCAGGATCAAGGATGGACTGTATAGTGATCCTCAGGTAGTAACCTGATGCAACTCATCAAAGAGGGCAAGGCAAGACAGTTTTGGGTCCACGAGGGACTTATATACACCAAATGGAATAGAGTTTATGTTCCACAAGCAGACAATTTAAGGTGTGAACTCCTGAGGGAGTATCACGATTCCCTCTGGGCATGACATCCGGGTATTCATCGAACAATAGCTCTCATGGAGAGGGCCTTCTATTAGCCGAAGATGGGGACAAATGTGAAGGATTACGTTCGAACATGCCTTACTTGTCAACAGGATAAGGTAGAGCAGCAAAAGCCAGTGGGACTTTTGGCGCCACTGTCCATACCATAAAGGTCATGGGAGAGCATTTCCTTGGACTTCATATCAAGCTTGCCCGTAGTAGGGGGACTTAGATCGATACTCATGGTTGTCGATCGATTTTCGAAATATCCAACATTCATTACTGCACCCCTATATTGTTCAGTGGAGGAGGCGACCAAGTTGATGATAAAGAATGTGGTGAAGTATTGGGGAGTCCCATACAACATCATTAGTGATCGAGATTCTCGGTTCTTACGACAATTCTGGACCGAGCTATTCAAGATGTTGGAATCTAAGTTATACATCTCCACAAGCCTCCACCCTCAGATGGATGGCCAGATTGAAAGAATTTCGTTGTTGGAGCAATATCTCCGGCACTACGTGAGTGCCAACCAATGAGATTGGATGAAGTTGTTGGACATAGTCCAATTCTCCTACAACTTACAACGGAGCTCTGCATCCAACAAGAGCCCCTTCATGATTATTACGGGACAACAACCATCAACTCCTCACACCTAGGCCATTGGCTACATAGGGAGTAGTCCATCAGCATATCACTTTACAAAGAAATGGCATCAAAATGCAGATATTGCTCGAGCCTACTTGGAGAAGGCGACCAAAAAGATGAAGAAGTAGGCAGACTTGGGAAGGTGACCATAGGAGTTTAAAGTTGGTGATTTAGTGTTTGTGAAGCTCCAACCAGCATCACTCTAGTTCTTTAGGCACAAAGTGCACAAAGGGTTGGTATGCAAGTATGGAAGGCCTTTCCCAATTATCAGCAGGGTGGGCAATGTCTCCTATAAGTTGCAACTGTCGACATGGCTCAAAATTCATAATATCTTCCATGCAAGCAACTTGAAAGTCTACCATTCAAATCCACAAAATGCTTCCCGAAATATTTCAACTCGACTACCTCCAATATGCTCCTACGAGAAGCGAGTTGAAACCATTCTGGTGGATCGCAAGACTAAGCTACCCAACGAAGTGGAGCAAACTGAGTACTTGGTGAAGTGGTAAAAGCTTCCCCGAACAGAAGCTAGTTGGGAGCCAAAAGACGCCCTACGATATGAAGAAGCTCGCGTCAAAGCCTACTAACAAGCATTGACGAGGGCATCAACAGTTGAAGTGGGGGAGAATATCATGAACGGTCATCACTCAACCGTAAGTCTTCGCTCAGCGAACTATTTGTTGCTTTTGCTTGCTTATGCAGATCATTGGTAGCATATTTTGCCTTGGTTTTGTGTGATTTTGCCTAAAATATGAGCTAAAATAGTATGTAATGCTGCAGACGATCACTCGTTGCACAGAACCAAAACAGCCCAGATTTGGGTCATTTTCATGTGCTACGGTGGCTGCTCTGAGTGGTGCGAAACGTCAACCATCTCAGCCCCTTGGAACCCCTCGGGTGGCACAGGGCTGGATGGGGCTTCGGGTATATATCGGGCCTGAGCATTCATCAATAGTTGAACTTGACTTACGTCTGATACCTTGGGAACCGTCATTTGTGGACTTGCGACCATTCCTACAACCCTCTAAAGTCCTGTTTCGCTCTCTTTCTCTATTGCACTTAAGGTGTTCGGTGAATTGCTTATAAGAGCTGCCCTCTCTACGAGACGTCGAGACTTGTCCATCGGTCGACTTCAAAACTAATCAAAGTGGGCTAACCCTTTGCAGGCAAATAATGCTTTGACATTTCAAGACTTAGACAATCATAGCTAAGTCCGGAATATTAGGCAAGGTTTGCTTCCGACTTAGGCAATTTCAGCTAAGTCTTCAAGTTTACTACTAGGGTGCCACGGCTTAAGCAAATTCAGCTAAGTTTGTGACAGACTATGGCGAATCCCGAGCCGCCAGTCATCACAACCAAAGCCTTCCTCGGGCCGACCCATTAGGTTCAGGCCCTGGCAGGGATAATACAAACCTTCATCCCATACTTACCCCAGTTCATGCAGCTCGCGACGCCCCAGCAATCGGCCCCGCTCCAGACACCCCAAGCTGAGACACCCTAGTCATCCCAACCAAGAGAGGGGCCACTCGACACCCAGATACCGTGATGCCCCACAACTGAGGGTACGTCGACAAGCCTCAGCATTCACGTTGCACGCTCTACAAGCCATTCCTGGGACGTCATGCACATCACTCCCGAACCAGATGTCATATCCTTCGATTCGACCGACTTTATAAAAGAACAGATTTGCCAGGTCAATCAGAGGCTAGACGAAGTCTAAAGAGAGTTCGTCAAGTCGAAGGAGGAGCTCAGCGAAAGCTTTAAGGGCAAGTCACCATTCATCCCCGAGATACAGGGGAAGCTAGTCCCAACTAATTTTCGACTACCTGCATTCGAGTCATATGATGGTAGCTCGGACCCCTCGGAACATGTCGTGGCCTTCTGAGCTCAGATGGCCCTTTATGACACCTCGGACGCCCACATGTGCCGGCCCTTCCCAACCATCCTTAGAGGCCTGACTCGACTATGGTATAGTCAGCTCAAGCTAGCATCGATCTCTTCCTTTAACTCATTCACAAGGGAATTCAAACTCAATTTTTTGGCAAGTTCCCGACTAAGACCAATAGCTGCCTCGCTTCTCAGCTTAACTTAAGGAAGCGAGGAAACCCTCGCCCAGTTCATCAGACGCTTTGCTGTCGAGTTCCGGGAAATGCTCGACGTTCACCCTTCGCTGGCAATACTAGCATTCCTGATAGGGCTCTGCTCCTCCTAGTTGTTTTGGTCACTAATTGAGCGATTGCCGACGACGGTACCCGAGATGTTACAACGAACACACCAATACATAGCAGCTAAGTCATTAGTGACCGGAAAGCGGGATGAGCAGAAGCGACCTCGGGCAGAGTAGTCCCGAGGGTAGCCCTTAGGATCTTATAGGAGGAGAGTGGACAGGCCAGAGCCACCTCTACCCAGACCACCTGCGCTCCTCAATTTGACACGTACGGAGGCCTTCCTCCAAATCCGAGACAAGGGGCTCCTCAAGCCCCCAAGCCGATCAGGACAAAGCTCGAGGGGTCGACAAGAGGAGATATTGTCATTTTCACTAAGAATACGAACATGACATGGAGGAATGCCATGACCTGAAGAACCAAATCGAGGATCTCATCAGGCAAGGGGCATCTTTGCTGGTACATCCGAGACCAACAGACTCCTCGCAATGAGAACCGCCGCCGGGAAGGGAGGTCCTTGCCCCAGCTGAAAGGACCTATCGAGAAGCAAATCGATGTCATTATCAGCGGCCCCGCTTCAGGAGGCAACAACTCCTCGATAAGAAAAGCCTATGCACAATCCACCATTGAGAAAAGGCTGAGCCGCGACAGTGATCCCGAGATCACTTTCGGGTCAGGGAACGAGGAGTACCCAAACCATGATGATGCTTTTGTCATCTCGGAACGGATCGCATATTCCCACGTCAAAAGAATCATGATCGACACCGGGAGTTCAGCCGATATTTTATATTTTGATATTTTTCAAAAACTGGGATTGACTGACAAAGATCTTCTCCCCATAACATCCACATTGATAGGATTCACGGGAGACTCCATCTCCCCTCTCGGGACGATGACCCTCCCCGTCATCATTGGAGAGGAGCCGAGGTCGAAGATATTGATGGTGTCATTCATCGTAGTCGGGCTCATGTCGGCATACAACGCCATCATCATCAAGCTCAAGGTGATTGTCTTAACATACCATCGAGCCATGAAGTTCTCGACCAGAGCTGGAGTCAGAGAAGTAAAAAAGCGACCCTTGGGAGTCAAGGTAGTGTTACCTGACAGCGATGACATTACCCAAAAAACTCAAGACCTCGGCTCTCATCATCAACCCCCGAGACGCGAACAAGACAACGACAAAGACTGAACCAACAGAGAAAGTGATTGAGGCTCCCCTCAACCCCATGCGCCCTGATAGGACCATCAAGATTGGCTTGGCACTCCCGAAAGAACAACAAATCCAATTGATTGAATTCCTTGGCAAGAACACCGATGTCTTTGCTTGGTCCCCAAAGGACACGCCCGACATCAGCCCAGAAGTAGCCCAACATCATCTCAATATAGAGCATGGCGCCCGACTAGTAAAACAACGACCAAGGAAGTTTGCTCCCGATAGACAAAGGGCCATCGAAGATGAGGTTGCCCGCTTGTTGGACGTAGGGTTCATCACGGAGGTATAATACCTGACTTGGTTGTCCAATGTTCTCATAAAAAAATCTAATGGAAGCTGGTGAATGTGCATTGACTACACTGATCTTAATCAGGCTTCCCCAAAATATTGTTACCCCCTCTCGAAAATAGACCAACTAGTTGATAGGACTCCAGCAGGTTGAGTCCTAATCATTCTAGCAGAAGTCAATAAAAACTCTGCTAAATTGTAATAAGGCCTCTCTTATCTTATAAAGGAGTATGACTAGAGTTTGGATTAGCCCTTAGGGCATAGTAGTCGCCGTCCCCCTTACTGGGCAAGTCGGCCAGGGTTTCCCCCTGCTTAGGTTGGCTATAGAGCCAACCTAGCCGCCCCTTGTTCCTATTAAGGTAGGATGGCTATAGGAGGGGCAAAAGGATAATTTAACCCAGATAAGTGCCCCCTTAGGCTAGGACTTGATACCTATTTAAGATGTAGCCATCCCCCCCTCTTTGAAAGCAAGCAATTATCATCTTCAATTCAGCCTTTGTGCCGAGTCTAGGAGGGAGGAACTCCTATAGCGTTCCAAGGGTTAATCCCCCTCATGGATCAAAATCTATAGAGCTCCTTCTGGGGTCTTATCATCTAGTATCAGAGCAGCGATCTTACTACCCCTGTAGCTGTCATCCATGCCTCCACCTTCCCAAGCAATTCCCATAATTGCTACGACACGCGCCTCCACCTTCCACCCCAGCCGCAAATCAAATCAGTCTGCCGTTGCCCCCTGCGTTTGATCTGGAATTCTGGTATATTTTTATAACTCGCGCCTCTTCAATACTGCAAGATCCTTCCTATTACATGTGGGAGAAGTTTTCCAAAGTTTCCTTGCTGTAATTTTTTACCATCGCAAACGTTATCATCATTGCGAAGGCGAAACGCTGCAGAAATTTTTTCAGCCGATTGTTGCTACTTGAAACTGAACTTTTGTTCATCATTTCTGACCGAAATTTTTATACAATTCTCAAGATCAAGTTGGCTTTCATCTGGATTTGATTTTATGAAAGAACTCCTTCTGGAACTGGTTTTCTTGTATGATCTTTCACCATCATGCAGTTCTGAAATTTTACGACGAAGGAATCTGCTTTGCATCTTTTGCCCTATTTCCCTACCGTTATGCTGTCAAAATTTCATCAAAATTTCAACTGGTGTTGATAACATCTAAACCAAGAGTTTCTGCATAATTTTCTTAAACTTTTCCCTGGAATTTACATTGAGAAATCATCGTTTCTCCGATGCAAAAACCGGTTCAGCAGGATAGCACATCGCAACACTTCTTCTCACCGAATTCTATCAGATTTGAGTACTATTTTTTTGTGGGATTTTAGACTCTCCTTTCCTCATCACCAAACCCTACCATCCTTACCAAAAACCCTTCAAAACCCTACCCTAAACCGAAACCAAACAGTCACCCAAATCTGCCCTAAACCGTAACCTACTTCCACCCAAACCGATCCACCTTCCAACCGGCCACCCCTTCTCCAAAATTTCCATGCCACTAACCCGATAATAGAAAAAAGATCACAATATTATAGATCTTGAGGCGTATACTATGGCATCGGAGGAGGCCATCGATGCAAAGCTTGAAGCCTTTGAAAACCGTTTGAAAGAGAAGATGCTTATTCGCCGAATTCAGCATAGGCTGACCATCAAGCCCGAGGAAGTCACACCATGGAGAGACTTCAGATCAGTGAGATGATCCTCAAGAGCATGGACACATCACCTCTGATCCCAACAATCCATGCATGAAGGTTGACTTCCCAAGATGGGAAGAAGGAGACCCGATCGGATGGATCTCGCGCGTGGAGCGCTATTTTCGGTTCTATCGAACCGCCGATGCCACACGGGTGGAGATCGCTGCCATACACCTCGAGGGAGATGCTATTCAGTGGTTCAATTAGTTTGAACACGCCTATGGAGGACTCTCTTGGCAGCGGTTCAAGGAAGGGCTTTTAAACCGCTTCGATCCGACCGATTTTGACAACATCGATGGACAATTGGCAAAGATTCGTCAAACCTCTACAATACAAGATTACCAAACAAGGTTTGAGCGTTTATCTAGCCAAACTGAAGATTGGTCTGAGAAACAACTTTTAGGTACTTTCATTGAGGGCCTAAAGCTAGAAATATGAGAAGTCAAAGCACGACAATCGTACACCCTTATGGCGTCAATTTCCTTCGCGCGTATCCAGGAAGAATGATTGAACCATGAGGCACAGAGGACAAGGGTCACTCCCCGACCAGCCATACCGAGGCCTATTGCCCCCTATACTACCATCCGAGCCCCCGCACCAAAAAAATTGACAAGAGACGAGCTTTGTGAATGATCAGCCAAAGGATTATGTTGGCATTGCGACGAACCGTGAAGCCACGAACATCGCTGTAAGAAGGGTCGGCTCCTCATGATTGAACCAGTGGAGGATGAGGACAACAAACCAACTGAAGAAGGCCTCAAACCTGAAGAGAAAGCCATAGAGGAAGAGCCCCAACCGACCGACTACGTAGTACATGCATTGGCCGGTTACTCCAATCCGCAGACGATGAAAGTTGGAGGACTTCTAAAGCTGCAACTCATCACCGTTCTCATCGACACAGGTAGCACAAATAACTTCCTCAATAGTAAGGTTGCTGCATATTTATTACTTCAAATCGAAGGTTGCAAGAAGTTCGACGTAAAGGTCGCTGACGGCTGAATCCTTAATTACGACAAACGATGCCCACGGGTGAAGCTACTCCTCCAAGACCAAGAAGTGGTAGTCGATTTCTTTCTCCTACCCATCGATGACTATGAAGCCGTGCTTGGGATCAAATGGCTCACAATGTTAGGTGATATCTCCTGAAATTTTTCTAAATTAATTATGAAATTCTATTGCAAAGGGAGACAGGTCACATTACGAGGCAAGCGCGGGAGCCATATCTCCATCGTTTCGACGCAACGGATGGAGAAAGTTCTGCACAAAGCACATGGGGGATTTTTTATGCATATCTAGCAGCCATCTAAGGGGGAGAATATACAAATTTCAGATCCTAAGCTTGCCCTCTTGCTGGATGAATTCGTAGATGTTTTCACGGAGCCGCGCGGGCTGCCCCCTAACTGGCAGCATGACCACCGTATTCCTATTTTGTCGGGCAAACCTCCAACAAATATGTGTCCGTATTGCTACCCTCACTTGCAGAAGGATGAGATCAAGAATATCATTAAAGAGATGCTTAACACTGAGGTAATTCGACCGAGTTGTAGCCCTTATTCTTCACCAGTGTTGCTAGTGCGCAAGAAGGACGGTACATGGCAGATGTGCATTGATTATCGGGCCTTGAACGCTATCACCATCAAGGACAAATATCCTATACCCATCGTAGATGAGCTCTTGAATGAACTAAAAGGAGCCCGAGTCTTCACTAAACTGGATCTTCGTTCAGGTTATCACCAGATTCGGGTATGCACTGAAGATATTCCGAAAATCACATTCTGCACGCATAACGGCCACTACGAGTTTTTGGTAATGCCTTTCAGAGTTACGAATGCTCCTTCTACTTCCAAAGCCCGATGAATGACATTTTTTGGAGCTTTTTATGCAAGTTCGTATTAGTATTCTTTGATGATATCCTCATTTATAGTCCTACACTTGATATATATTTTCAGCACTTATAAACTGTTCTAATAATTCTCCGGGAGAATACTCTTTATGTGAAACAGTCAAAGTGCAGTTTCTTACAGCATAAAGTGGAGTATCTTGGGCACATTATATCAGAGGACGAAGTGGCGATAGACTCGACAAAGATCGAGGCAATGCAAGGATGACCAAAACCTACAAACGTAAAATCACTATGTGGCTTCCTTGGACTCACGGGCTACTACCGGAAATTTGTGAAAGATTACAGCAAGATCAATGCCCCGCTCACTTCCCTACTAAAGAAAGACTCCTTCTTATGGTCGGAATAAGCTTCTACAGCCTTTGAACGACTCAAGGCCGCCATGACGATAACGCCGGTCCTAGCATTACCTGATTTCAGCCGCACCTTCGTGATCGAGGCCGACGCATCCGGAGTTGGGATTGGAGCTGTTCTAATGCAAGATGGCCGACCTCTCGCCTACACCAGCAAGGCATTGTCTCCCTCACACTTGAAAATATCGATATATGATAAAGAAATGTTTGCCATTGTACACGTCGTCACAAAGTGGAGACCCTACCTGATCGACCGGCGCTTTCAGATTAAGACTGACCACCGAAGTCTTAAGTATTTCTTGGAGCATAAAATATCCTCCCCAGAGCAGCAACGTTGGGTAACTAAATTTCTCGGCTTTAATTATGAAATTACTTATCGAAAAGGAAAAGAGACTGTTATTGCATATGCTCTATCTCGGCTCCCAAGGTAAGCAGAAATTTCAGCCATCTCCCTTCCCACCATCGATTTCCTCGAACACATTAAGGAGGAGTGGAAGAATGATCCGGAAATCCGAAGCATCATAGAAAAATTGGAGAAGTATCCAGATTCCGTAGGGCACTACACGTGGGACTTGAAGGACTTCGCTATAAAGACCGAATTATTGTTGTTCCTTCTTCTCCTCACATTCAAGTTATTCTGCATGAAATACACTCTTCACCTTCGGCAGGGCACTCTGGATTTCTGAGGACTTATAAAAGGGTAAAGCAAAACTTCTTCTGGAAGGGCATAAAGAAATCAATTTATGACTATGTATCCAAATGTGATGTATGTTAGCGGTATAAAGGAGAAACAATGGCAAGTCCCGGTAAACTACAGTCGGTACCTATACCAGATTCGACTTGGACGGACATCTCCATGGATTTCGTCGAAGGACTGCCACTATCTCAAGGTAAAAGCACGATCTTTGTGGTGGTAGATCGCCTAATTAAGTATGCTCATTTTTGTGCTGTGAGACATCCCTATACTGCTGCCACTATTGCCCAGATTTTTATGGAAAATATTGTGAAATTGCATGGGATGCCAAGATCGATAGTAAGCGACCGTGATAGGGTGTTTACAAGTAAATTTTGGACCGAGCTCTTCCATCTACAGGGCACCCAATTGAAGATGAGCACAACCTATCATCCATAAACAGACGGCCAAACAGAGGTGGTGAACAGATGCCTCGAGACATACTTACGATGCTTCACCAGCGGTCGGCCCAAAGAGTGGACAAGATGGCTTCCCTGGGCTGAATGGTGGTACAACACAACTTTTCATTCATCGACTAAATATACCCCTTACTAGGCACTGTATGGCCGACCGCCCCCTGTAATTTTCAGATATGTACTTGGTTCGGCCAAAGTGGATCAGGTCGACCAAGACCTAATTAACAGGGATAAACTACTACAGTTGCTAAAGGACAACCTAACTGCCACTCAAGCCCGCATGAAGCAACAAGCAGACAATCACCAGAGTGAGCGAGAATTTTCAGTAGGAGATTGGGTTTACCTCCGCCTACAACCATACAAGCAGCTATCTATCAACACCAAAGCATCGATGAAACTGTCTCCATGATTTTATGAACCATATCAGATTTTGGAACGCATTGGGGCCGTGGCATACCGACTTAAACTTCCAGATGATGCCAAAATTCATCCCGTCTTCCACGTATCCCTACTGAAGCCGAAATTGGGTGAACATGAACTGGCTCAGACTCAGCTATCGAGCACTATAATTGAAGGTAAAATCCAAGCCCAACCTAAAGCTATACTTGATCGAAGAATTGTGATGCACCGACGAAGCCCCTCCACCGAAGTACTTGTGAAGTGGAATAACTTACCATCTGAAGACACAACATGGGAGTCACACGAAGAGCTGAAGACTCAGTTCCCAGAGTTTATGGATCCTCAGCCTTGAGGACAAGGCTGATTCTGAGAGGGCGGACTTGATAGGACTCCAGTAGGGTTGAGTCCTAATCATTCTAGTAGAAGTCAATAAAAACTCTGCTAAATTGTAATAAGGTCTCTCCTATCTTATAAAGGAGTATGACCAGAGTTTGGATTAGCCCCTAGGGCATAGTAGTCGCCGCCCCCCTTACTGGGCAAGTCGGCCAGGGTTTTCCCCTGCTTAGGTCGGCTATAAAGCCAACCTAGCCACCCCTTGTTCCTATTAAGGTATGATGGCTATAGGAGGGGTAAAAGGATAATTTAACCCTGATAAGTGCCCCCTTAGGCTAGGACTTGATCCCTATTTAAGATGTAGTCGCACCCCTCTTTGAAAGCAAGCAATTATCATCTTCAATTCAGCCTTTGTGCCGAGTCTAGGAGGGAGGAACCCCTATAGCGTTCCAAGGATTGATCCCCCTCAAGGATCAAAATCTATAGTCAACTCGGTCCTGGTAAGACTCAGCAAAGACGGGCAAAAACTGATATACTACTACAGCCACGTCCTGAATGGCCCCGAGGAGTGATACCCATCGATCGAAAGGCTCGCCGTGGCATTGGTTTTGGCATTGAGGAAGCTGAGACCATACTTCCATGCCCATCCCATCAAGGTGATCACCGACCAACCCTTACGATAGACGCTTTGAAAGTTCGATGTCGCAGGTCGGATGCTCAAATGGTCGGTCGAGCTCGACGAATTCGACCTAGAATATGTCCCAAGGATAATAATAAAAGCTCAAGTTCTACCCGATTTCATATCAGAATCGACGAGCCTAGAGGACCCATGACAGAGCCCGATATGGACCTTGTACGTGGATGGAACATCCAACATGGAGCGCGAAGGGGCCGGGCTCATCCTCACGGGTCCTACCGACCAAGCTTACTAGCACGTCGTCCAACTTAAGTTCAAGGCCACCAATAATGAAGCTAAGTACGAGGCATTGCTGTTCGGCCTAAAGCTCGCTAATGAGTTACACGCGGAAGACGTTGAAGTCTTCACCGACTCCCAGCTCATCATCGGCTAAGTCAATGGAGAATTCGAGGCTCGAGAGGAGTCAATCGCTATATACCTTACAGAGGTAAGATGTCACATTGATTGGTTCAATTGCTTCATCATCACAAAGATATCTCGGTCGGACAACACGTAAGCCGACGCACTTGCAAGACTGGCCTCCACATACGAGTCGGATGAATACTTGACCTGGATGGCCAGGATCTTGAAATCCTCCATAGATTCAACCGAGGTAGCAGTGACCTAGGTGGAGCAAGATTGGGTCGAGGAAATGCTCAAATTTAAAGACAATGGTTTGCTGCCCGAAGATCGAAGCACGGCCCAACGAGTGAGAAAAATGGGCCTGTGGTACTACATGCTTAATGGATGACTGTACTACATACTACATGCTATTCTGATGTTTGCACCCAACCGAGACACAAATCACACTGGCCAAGGTGCACGAAGGAATATGCGACGAGCACATCGGCACTCGAACCTTGGCCCACAAGATACTTAGGCAAGGGTATTACTAGCCGACCATGCATCGAGATGCCCAAGCTTATGTATGAAAATACGAGTAGTGCCAAAAGCACGCTAGAATCCAACATCAACTAGCGGTGCCACTATCTACCTCATACTGCGCCTGGCCATTCGCCCAATGGGGAATGGACTTACTCGGCTCTTTGCCCCCAGCTTCGGAACAATGAAGATTCCTAATAGTCAGGGTCGACTACTTTTTTAAGTGGGTCAAGGCCGAGCCGCTTTCATCCATCACCGAGAAATAGGTTGAGGGGTTCATTTGGAAGAACATAATCACAAGCTTCGGCATCTCGAGGGTGATCATCACCGACAATGGGACCCAATTCAACAACCCAAAGTTCAAAATGTTCTGCCAGAGTTACAAAATCCAGCTGAGGTTCAGCTCGTTGCGCACCCCCAAGCCAACGGACTCCACGAAGTCATGAATCAGGCCATCCTCGAAGGATTGAAAAAAAGGGTTCGAGGGGCACACGGAACATGGGTATATGAGCTCCCGAGCATCCTATAGGCGTCTCGGATGACCCCGAGAGCTTTGACGGGGGAATCCCCATTCAGCCTAACTTTCAAGATAAAAGCGGTCCTCCCACCTGAGGTGGTTTACCTGACTTTCCGGGTTGAGTCCTTATGAGGAACCCTCCTTGTCCAATCGGCTAAGGAAGAACCTTGACCTCCTCGAGTACAAGAAAGCCGTAGCGAAGCTTTACAATAAAAAAGAATGACCCTGACAAATCGAAGCAGGCATCCTGGTACTACGGAAGACTGAGGTCAATGACCCGACTCGATCTCAGGGAAAGCTGGCCCCAAATTGGGAAGGCCCCTACCGGGTAGAAAGCATAACCCGACCATGGACTTACACCCCGTCACAATAAAGGGAAAATGATCGTCGAGAACATGGCACATCTCAAACTTATGGAAATTTTATATATAACATGACATACGATTAAGCGAAAAAAATGAGTTGCATTCATGAAATGTCAAGTACATACTTGGCCTGAGGGCTGAGACATTACAACAAAAGGAACCCCGACATCAAAAACAAGGAAGGGCTACAACTATGCTACTGCTCGGGAGGCGGCAATGAGTCGTCAAAAGGCTGCTTCGTAGCCATCGGTACGTTCACGTCCTCAGGAAGCTCCTTGAAGGGATCCTTTTTCACCTCGAGGTTGGGGTACCAAGCTGGAAACCTAGCCGACACTAGCTGGTAGCCATAATCTAGAGAGACTCAGCCCATTGGGACCAAACCCATCTCGAACCCTACCAATTTTTAGTAGTCATCGATCGCTTGTTTCAGTAGGTCGACCCGAAGAGCTTCCATGGCATGAGTTAGCTTCAAAAGCTCATTCTTCATTGGGCAAACTTGAGCTCGGACGCTTTGCAGCTGAGCCCTAGAGTCGACGAGCTCTTCTTGACTCTTGGTCAGCAGACTCTACAAGTCAAAAAGCTGCTTCTTCACCTCGGATAGCTGGTCCCATGAGTCAAATAATCTTTTTTGAATCTCGCCCAGCTCCTCCTCCATTGACTCCCAACGGAGGGTCGCTTCTTCTAGCTCATCCTTCATGTGGTCGGCCAAAGACTGGGCTTCGGAGGCCTGTTGCTCGGTCATAGCCACCGCCTCGAAGTTACCCCCGTCCTTTAATCTCTGGACTTCCTTACGAAGCCCATCCACCTTGTCGCCCAGAGATATGATGACCCGATTGACATCATGCACTCGGTCGATTAAAGCCATCTGATAATGTTGGTTCTGCAAAGCAAGTCGGGCTAGCACGTTAGTAAAGTCGAGAATAGAAAGGATGAAGCAAAGACCGAGACCAAGATGAAACTTACCAGAACTACGGACTTTGCAACCCAGTCCATCAGGACTTTGGACGGCAGATTGTAGAGATCATATGCTAAGTTACGTGCCCCGAACATATTTTGCCGAAGCCTCCCCATCCACCCAAATGCAGGTCTCGTGAGTCAGAGGGGTTAAGTCCATCATGAGGGTCGTGTCAGGCGCGTGTTCCAACTGGGAGCACACTTGGATGGCATGGAAGTCCCGATCATCAACCCCGGGACGAGCGCTGCACAACTCCCTCACATATTTCGACCTTGCCCGGGCATCTGGAGTCCTTTCGTTGGGAGGGTCTGATTTCTTACCCTTTGCCACTTGAGGCCTTACTTCTCACCCCTGCGGTGACATTTGTGTCGATCAGAGACCTTGCTCTTCTTCCTCTGGCCCGGTGAAGTTTCAGCTCAGCGTTTCCCAGAAGACTCAGGCACCTTCCGAGTCACCTCCTTTGGGGGAATCTCTTGCACCGTGGAGGGAGAATGGGCAGATGCAGGATCGACTGCTATCGGGGCAGCAGCCAGGGATGGCACGATAGTGGTTTGGGCACCAGAACTAGAGCATCCACCTCCGGCCTTCGGAAGGCCACGCAACAAGTTCATGTTCACTATATCTACAAAACCAACCATAAGTCATGCTAATCAGGCAATGAAACTCGAACAGACGGGGACTAACACATAACCCGGGAAGCCGGGCTAAGGCCCACGTCGACCAGCCACTGCTCGGTCAAGTACCTAATCGCCCCAGAGGCGGACATGATCCCCTTCAGCTGACCAACCAGGACGGACTCCTCATCCGAAAGGTTAGGGGGAACATTGCTGATAGGTCTGGCTGACTACTCGACACCAAACTCCTAGCCTTGTTGCCTACTAATAAAAAGGAATCAGGTTTTCTAACCCTTATTGTTCGAAGGAGTACCATCAACCTTGAAGCCCGCACGAGCGATCAGGTAATAGCTACCCTGATCTTTACATAGACGAAAACATGACAAAAACAAGTACCAGGTTGGGACAATCCTCGACCCCCGACACTCCCCGAGAAAGGTAATGAGGTAGTGCCAAGAGTTCGGTGCTATTTGGCTCGACGAAACCCGCCACCAGACAAGACACTCACTTTTGATCGGGTGGAGGAGGAACATTAACCCAGCTTCCAAGGCATCGACGGAGATGCTAAAACCACTATGACATGGATGGTATGAGTGTTGCCCGGGTGCCGGGGCATGTAGCACGTACTTGGTTGGGATACTGTAACGTTCTCGAATTGTATTGAGGGACTCTAGATTGATGGTGGAATCGAAGTCATGATACGACTTCATAACCTTCAAGGCCTGAAGGGCCTTTACGTTTGCCCGAGTCATCACACCCGAGGATGAACTTGGGGGCCTAGACCAACCTCCTGAAGAACAGTTGGGATGGCACTCTTCCATCCGAGGTGGTAAAAGAAATTGAGGAAACCATCTCGACCTGACTATAAAGGGGCAAAAGGAGACTGGGAGTCGAGGTAACCGAGGGGCCGAAGGTCCGAGCACTAAACCACGAAGGCAAAGGAAATGAAAGTAACCTCTCGCTAGTGTAGTGGTGACGCTTATAAAGGGAATGCTATCGCTCCCGTAAGGGACGTTTCGACTCTCCGAGGTGGCGCAATGATTTCGCCTAGGAAGTATGCGAGCCGAACTAAGGATGGCACACCAAGAGGGTGTAAAAGCGCCACGTAAACCCTAAGCCACGCGTAGCAGTGAACGGCGCACCCCTTACTCATCACGTACCTAACACAGCTTGCTTTTATTGACCATTTGCCCGAGTTGTGTATCTCGGCCAGTCCAACATCCTTTGCTTGAGTTGTGTATCTCGGCTAGTCCAGTAGATCTTTACCCAAGTTGTGTATCTCAACTAGTTCAACAGTCATTTGCCCGAGTCGTGTATCTTGGCCAATCTAGTAGTCCTTTGCTCGAGCCGTATATCTCGACCTATCCAACAGTCCTTTGCCCGAGTTGTATATCTCGGCCAGTCTAGTAGTCATTTCCCCGAGTTGTATATCTCGGCCAGTCCAGTAGTCCTTTGCCCGGGTAGTGTATCTCGGCCAGTCCAATAGTCCTTCGCCTGAGTTATGTATCTCGGCCAGTCTAGTAGATCTTCGCCCGAGTTATGTATCTCGGTCAGTCCAGCAGTCCTTTGCCTGAGTTGTGTATCTCGGCCAATACAGTAGTCCTTTGCACGAGTTGTGTATCTCGGCCAGTCCAGTAGATCTTTGCCCGAATTTGTATATCGGCCAATCTAGTAATCCTTTGCCTGAGTTGTGTATCTCAGCCAATCCAATAGATCTTCGCTCGAGTTGTGTATCTCGGCCAATCCAATAATCCTTTGCCCGAGTTGTGTATCTTGGCCAGTCCAACAGATCTTCGCCCGAGTTGTGTATCTCGACTAATCTAGTAGTCATTTGCCCAAGCTGTCTATCTCGCCCAGTCAAGCAATTTTTTACCTGAGTTGAGTCTCTCAGTCGACTCAAACCATGTGCTTCTGCCAGTCCATCTGTGCCACGTGTCTCAACCGCATTCCCAAGCAAAATTCCATCGAAGATTCCCTTAAAGACAACCATGGAGATCAACCCAACACCCACACAGGCCCCAAAGACCAATAGGGAGCTTCCCCGCAACTTGTAGCACGACCCGAGATGCCCCCATTGGGGGGTGGGGGGAGGAGAGGGGAGAGAGAGAGAATGATGGGGCACGAAATGGCTTGATCTAGCTCACCAGAAACAATGCCAGCTAAGCAGTCCCTATCGACGTTGACAGCTGACCAGCCTTGCCTGACAGCCGACCAGCCTGGCCTAACAAACGGCTATCGGATAGGTGTGCCAACCTACCCATCCTGACAGCCAACCAGCCCGGCCTGACAACAGGCTAGCCCGGCTTGATAGTCGACCAGCCTGCCTTACAGACGGTTGTTGGACAAGCGCGTCGACCACCCTGCCCAGGTAGCCAATTGACTAGCCTAGCCTAACAAACGGAGACCTATCAAGCGCGCCACCCGAGGGCGACTAGCCCTCCAATTCGTAGGTATAAAGCCCCCATTATATGGCGAAGAACAGGGGGGCTCTCTGAAACTTTTTCTGACCACCCAGAAATTTAAGATCTCGAGACACTGACTTGAGTGTCGAGGGGTCGCGTCGGGCACCCCGGGCACCCCCATCCCGACCTGGCCATCTTGCAGGTTGATCTTGGTCGATCCCGAAGGGCGGGAGACCAGAGCCACTGACCCAAGAGGAGTTCCTGAGATGTTTGACCGATCACATCCGAACGACTAGCTCCAGGGCAACGAGGACCAACCTACGCATACGGAAGGGACCTAGCCGTGTTGACTCCTCGGCCACGACATCAAGGACACCGACATCTCTATTTCTGCTTTATCTAGCATTCATATCAATCAATTTAATAATTTTTATTTCTTTGTATGTCTGATTGGTTTCTTTTTTAATTAGAACTAATGTTTGCACTTTAAATTTTGAAAAAATAAGAATCGATGACCAAAAATCTATTTGATACATTATGGGGCAGCTTATTGAATGAAATTGATATCAGGAAGGGAGAAAGAGAAATAAAATTCGGAAAGAAACGAGAAAACCAGAAAGTCGAGTTGTAGGAAACCAACAAACTCATAATAGAACTTGCACAAAACAGATAAAGATAGCTCACCACCAAGTTTGAAATCGCAAGAGGATATAGAAAGTTTACCACCTCAAGAAAATTAAACAAGGATACAAAACTAAATCAAAAGACTCACCACTCAAGGACGCATCCAAGAGATACAGAATTTTAGAGACTCCAAAGAGCTTCTGCAAATACAATCAGCTATCCAAAAGTTCTTTCTAGCCCTTAGAATATCAAAATAAGTACTAATGCATGAAACATCCCTTTATGCATAGGAAACTATCACATTAAGTGCTTCACATCAACCAACTAACCCCTTTATGCATTCCTTGGTCATGAAGAAAGGTATCTTGAAATAGCTTTAACTTTATCCAAGGAATATGCTCATGAGCTGTCATTTTGAGTGGGCTAGGTTAAAAACTTTGAAATATTATAATAGACTGTAGGGAATACCATAGGATCGGCAATTTATATACGATCTAATTTTAACAACTTAGGCACTCCCATGTCAATCTCCCCTGGTTGAAAAAGACTTATCCTCAAGTCTTCATTTATTTCGTCACCATGATAAGGACTTAAATAAGTCATTTTGAATATTGATGACAAACCATAATCTTCAGGTAGCTTGATCCCATAAGCATTTTCGTGAATTCTTTTAAGTTTATTGATCAGATCTTCAGTCTTTGGTTTCATTTTTCTAAATTTGTCTGGCTGTAACCTCTCATTTCTTAGATAAATCCAGATCAAATCACATGTATTAAACTCCATATGCTTTCTATATTTATTGGCAGCTTTCATGTATCTCTCATTTTGTATTTCAATGGTTGCTTTAACTTTCTCATGCAACGTCTTTATCTATTTAGCCCCCTTATCAACATCTCCACTAATTTGCATAGTTACAAAATGGGTAACTAAAGTCAAATGAGCTATTGGATCTACCTTAGGAATAAGATCATCGTGATGTCGGACATCTCTCAAAGGTGGAAGGTTATGTGGGATCTCTTTTGGCACAACATCTTGGAACTCCTCCATGATTGGTTTCATCATTGCTGGTGGCTCCTTGTGTTGTTGTTCATTCACCTCTATCAAAGCCAAAACATGATCATCCCTTTCTAATTCATCATTGCATTCACTATAGAAAATAAAAGATAAATAATGATTAGCTTAAGTAATCTTTTCCTCAAAATCATCATATTTTGATAAGACCCGAGAAGGAGTCCTATAGATTTTGATCCATGAGGGGGATCAACCCTTGGAACGCTATAGGGGTTCCTCCCTCCTAGACTCGGCACAAAGGCTGAATTGAAGATGATAATTGCCTGCTTTCAAAGAGGAGGCACTTATCTAGGGATCAAAGTCCTAGCCCAAGGGGGCACTTATCTAGGCACAAAGGCTACATCTTAAATAGGGATCAAAGTCCTAGCCCAAGGGGGCACTTATCTAGGTAAAATTATCCTTTTGCCCATCCTATAGTCATCCTACCTTAATAGGAACAAGGGGCGGCTAGGTTGGCTCTATAGCCGACCTAAGCAGGGGGAAACCCTAGCCGACTTGCCCAATAAGGGGGGCGGTGACTTCTAAGCCCTAAGGGCTAATCTAAACTCTAGCCATACTCCTTTATAAGATATGAGTGACTTTATTACAATCTAGCAGAGTTTTATTGACTACTTCTAGGGAGATTAGGACTCAACCATGCTAGAGTCCTATCAAACCCGCCCTCTTAAAATATTCCTTGTCCTCAAGGCTGAAGTTCCATGAACTCAGGGAACCGGGTCTTCAGCTCCTCATCAGCTTGGGTGTCAGTTGGAAGAACTTGAGTTGAGTCATTGTCTTTAAATTTTTATTTGAGGTGGGATACTTGGAGGATCAATTGTAATTTTGATCTGGTGCACGGATCTGATCTCCAGGTTGGGGCCCCAATATGATCCCCAATTTTGCAAGGCCTAAAGAAATAGGGAGACCAATTTCTTGATGCTTGAATTTCATTCTGGTAGAGCTGGAAATGTAGGGGGACTTTATCTTTCTCACGAAATTTTCTTCTGTTTCGGCGTTTGTCAAGGGGAAGTTTTTTCCTTGTATAGGTTACCACATGGTTAGTCTGTGATAGCCAATCTTTCTTATGGAATGGTGACTACCCTCTGGTATGGTTCAGGATGATGAGAGCCCAATCTAGCGTGAGCATGGATTATAATTCTTCTAGTTTAACTCCTCTTTCGTGCCATGGACCTGTATCCAACCATATTTTAAATTTGGTAATAATTAGTATCTCTTGTAAAAACCTTATATGAAGTGTAGGGGAAGCCTTAGTGTAAATTAGGAGTCGACTATCTTGCATAAGAATAGCCCAAATTCCAACTCCTGACGCATCAGCCTCAAGGACCAAAGTGCGGCCGAAATCGGGCAGCGCTAGGACCGACGTCATCGTCATGGCTGCCTTGAGTCGCTCGAAGGCTGTGGAGGCTTTATCCAACCATAAGAATGAGTCTTTCTTCAGTAAGGACGTGAGTGGGGCACTGATCTTGTCATAATCTTTCACAAAATTTTGGTAGTAGCCTGTGAGTCTAAGGAAACCGCGTAATGATTGTACGTTTGTAGGTCTCGACCATCCTTGCATTGCCTCGATCTTCATCGAGTCTACCGCCACTCCATCCTTTGATATAATATGCCCAAGATACTCCATTTTATGCTGTAAGAAACTACACTTTGACTATTTCACATAAAAAGTATTCTCCCAAAAAATTGTTAGAATAGTTCGTAAGTGCTGAAAATGTATATCAAGCGTAGGGCTATAAATGAGGATATCATCAAAAAACACTAATACGAACTTGCGTAGAAAACTCTAGAAGATGTCATTCATCAGGCTTTGGAAAGTAGAAGGAGCATTCATAAGTCCAAAAGGTATTACCCGAAACTCGTAGTGGCCGCTATGCGTGCGAAATACAGTTTTCGGAATGTCTTCAATGCATACCCGAATCTGGTGATAACCGAAACGGAGATCTAGTTTAGTGAAGACTCGGGCTCCTTTTAATTCATCCAAGAGCTCATCTACGACGGGTATAGGATATTTGTCCTTGACGGTAATAGCGTTCAAGGCTCGATAATCAATGCACATCCGCCATGTACCGTCCTTCTTGCGCACTAGCAACACCGGTGAAGAATAAGGGCTGCAACTCGGTCGAATTACCCCGATGTCCAGCATCTCTTTGACGATGTTCTCGATCTCATCCTTCTGCAAGTGAGGGTAGCGATATGGACGCAAGTTTGTTGGAGGTTTGCCCGGCAGAATAGGAATACAGTGGTCATGCTGCCAGTTAGGGGGCAGCCCGCGCGGCTCCGTGAAAACGTCTACGAATTCATCCAGCAAGAGGGCAAGCTTAGGATCTGAAATTTGTATATTCTCCCCCTTAGATGGCTGCTGGATATGCATCAAAAATCCTCCATGCGCTGTGTGCAAAACTTTCTCCATTTGTTGCAACGAAACGATGGAAATTTGGCTCCCACGCTTGTCTCGTAACGTGACCTGTCTCCCTTTGCAATAAAATTTCATGATTAATTTAGAAAAATTTCAGGAGATATCACCTAATGTTGTAAGCTATTTGATACTGACTACGGCTTCATAATCATCGATGGGTAGGAGGAAGAAATCAACTACCACTTCTTGGTCTTGGAGGAGTAGTTTTACCCGCGGGCACCATTGGTCGCAATAAAAGATTCGGCCGTCAGCGACCTTTACGTCAAACTTGTTGCAATCTTTGATTTGAAGCACCAAATGTGCAGCAACCTTACTATTGAGGAAGTTATTGGTGCTGCCCCTGTCGATGAGAACCATGATGGGTTGCTATTTTAGAAGTCCTCCAACTTTCATCATCTGTGGGTTGGAATAGCCGGCCAATGCGTGCACTGCGTAGTTGCCCGGTGGGGACTCTTCCTCTATGGCTTCTTCTTTAGGTTCAAGGGCTTTTTCAGATGTTTCATTGTCCTCATCCTCCACTGGTTCAATCACGAGGAGCCGGCCCTTTTTACAGTGATGTTCGCGGCTCCACGGTTTGTTGTGAAGCTCGTCTCTTGTCAACTTTTTTAGTGCAGGGGCTTGGATGGCAGTAGAGGGGGTAGTAGGCCTCGGCATGGCTGGTAAGGGAGCAACCCTTGTCCTTCGTACCTCATGGTTTAATTGTTCTTCCTGGATACGTGCGAAGGAAATCGCCGCCCTAAGAGTGTATGGTTGCCACGCCTTTACTTCTCCTCGGATCTCCAGCTTTAGGCCCTCGATAAAAGTACCTAAAAGTTATTTCTTAGACCAATTCTCAGTTTGGTTAGATAAATGCTCAAACCTTGTTTGGTATTCTTGTATTATAGAGGTTTGACGAATCTTTGCCAATTGTTCGTCGATGTTGTTGAAATCGGTTGGTCTGAAATGGTTGTGCCAAGAGAGTCCTTGAATCGCTGCCAAGAGAGTCCTCCATGGGTGTGCTTAAACCAATTAAACCATTGAATAGCATCTCCGTCGAGGTGGATGGAAGCAATCGCCACTCGTGTGGTGTCGACGGTTCGGAAGAATCGAAAATAGTGCTCCGTGCGTGAGATCCACTCGATCGGGTCTCCTTCTTCCCATCTAGGGAAGTCAACCTTCATGCGTGCATTATTGAGATCAGAGGTGATGTGGCCATCTTCTTGAGGATCGTCTCGCCGATCTGAAGTTTCTCCGTGTTGTGATTTCCTCAGGCTCGACGGTCGGCCAATGCTGAATTCGACGAAAAGGGATCGCATCTTCTCTTCCATACGGTTTCCAAAGGCTTCAAGCTTTACATCGATAGCCTTCTCTGATGCCATAGTATATGCCTCAAGATCTGTAATATTGAGATCTTTTTTCTATTGTCGGGTTAGTGGAATGAGAATTTTGGAGAAGGGGGTGGCCGGTTGGAAGGTGAATCAGTTTAGATGGAAGTAGACTGCGGTTTAGGGCAGATTTGGGACTGCAGTTTTGTGGAGTTTAGGCTACGAATTGGTGTGGTTTTAGGGCTGTGATAGCAGTAGATGAAGGTTAGAAAAATAGGTTTTAGATCTGGGATAGATGGCAGCAAAGGTAGGTGTCTCGGTAAGGAAAGTTTTCTAAAAATGTAAGTGGATCGATAAGGAAGTAGGCTGATTTAGGTGGCTGATTTGGGGGCTATTTGGATTCGGTTTAGGGTAGAGTTTTGAAAGGTTTTTGGTAATGATGGTAGGGTTTGGTGATGAGGAAAGGAGAGTCCAAAATCCCACAAAAAATAGCACTTAAATCTGATATAATTCGGTGGAAAGAAGTGCTACAATGTGCTGTCCTACTGAACTGGTTTTTGCGTCGGAGAAACGCTGATTTCTCAATGTAAATTCCATGGGAAAGTTTAAGAAAATTATGCAGAAACCCTTGGTTCAGATGTTGTTCATACCAGTAAAAAGTTTGATGAAATTTTGGAAGCATAACAGTAGGAAAATAGGGCAAAAGACGAAAAGCAGATTCCTTCGTCGTAAAATTCCAGAACTACGTGATAGTCAAAGATTGCACAAAAAAACCAGTTCCAAAAGGAGTTTTTTCTTGAAATCAAATCCAGATGAAATTCAACTTGATCTTGAGAATTGTGTAAAAATTTCAGCCAAAAAGGATGAACAAAAGTTTGGTTTCAAGAGGCCAATAAACGGAAGGCAGATTCTGCATTATAAAATTTCAGTACTGTGCAATAAAGAATTGCAGCACTATAAGTCCAGATCAAGAAGGAGTTTTTTCACGAGATTAGCCTTAGATGAAAGCTAAGATGATCTATGAAATTATATAAAAGTTTCAGCCAAAAAGGATGACTAAAAGTTTAGTTTCAATAAGCAACAATCGGCTGAAAATTTCTGCAGTGTTTCGTCTTTGCAACGATGATAACGTTTGCGACGAACGAATTTTGCAGTGGATAAAATTTGAAAAAAATTGTCAATATATAAAGTAAGGAATCTTGCAGTATTGAAGAGGTATGGATGATAAAAAAATATCAGATTTTCAAATCAAACGCAGGGGGCAACGGCAAACTGATTTGACCTGCGATTGGGGTGGAAGGTGGAGGCGCGTGTCATAGCAATTATGATAATTGCTTGGGAAGGTGGAGGTGTGGTTGATGGCTATAGGGGCAGTAAGATCACTGCTCTGATACCAGATGATAAGACCCCAAAAGGAGCCCTATAGATTTTGATCCTTGAGGGGGATCAACCCTTGGAACGCCATAGGGGTTCCTCCCTCCTAGACTCGGCACAAAGGCTGAATTGAAGATAATAATTGCCTACTTTCAAAGAGGGGGGCGGCTACATCTTAAATAGGGATTAAAGTCTTAGCCCAAGGGGACACTTATCTAGGTGAAATTACCCTTTTACCCCTCCTATAGCCATCCTACCTTAATAGGAACAAGGGGCGGCTAGGTTGGCTCTATAGCCGACCTAAGCAGGGGTAAACCCTGGCCGACTTGCCCAATAAGGGGGGCGACGACTTCTAAGCCCTAAGGATGAATCTAAACTCTAGCCATACTCCTTTATAAGATAGGAGTGACTTTATTACAATCTAGTAGGATTTTATTGACTACTTCTAGGGAGATTATGACTCAACCCTGCTGGAGTCCTATCATATTTAGTTCGTCACTGGCCTCATTTCCTTCTCCATCACTATGTTCTTCAACAAGCATAGCGATCCTCCTATTTAGACTATCTAAAGCAATATGCTCAAAACCATATGATCCCTCACCCTTGTCTTGTATCTTTAACACTACTTTGCTTTGAAGAGTAGATTTGAAATTTTTTCTTCTCGTATAATAATGTTTCGCACCATATTGAGAACCCCTTTCAAACTTTTGATGCCTCTTCACACAAAGATCTCTTTGTTTAATATTAGAGCTTTTCAAAAAGATTTATTGCCAATAGTTGTCAGGTAAATATTTTCTTTTCAACTCCCTTTTCATTTTCTCCTATGTTACGATTTTACTCCTTCCCTCACGTTCTCTGTGCTTCTTCAGATTTTTCCACTAAAAAGATGTTGTTCTTTTGAGTTTTAGTGCCACGAGGTTTACTTTCTTCTGTTCTAGTGGTTCATGAAAATTGAATTTTCACCGGATTAAGTCAATCAATAAAGTCATCAACATTGATACAACCTTCAAACTCTGAAATGTTCAACTTCGGGTTATATTTGTTCTGCCACTTGGGTAATGAGGTGTATCATTAACATAACCAAACTTTTGGGTATCATGTTCATGCTGATTATTTTTACTCCGAAGTTCTTCAATAATTTTATTTTTTTCATGTATACTGTGTAGCACTTTTTGTAGCTGCAACCTTAAGGATTCAATATCATCTTCATTGTCACTACCTTCACCCACTACTTTTCCATTCTGCCTTGTCATGATCTCTAGCCTTCAGCTTTGATACCAAACTAATACCAGGAAGGGAGAAAGAGGAATAAAATTCGGAAAGAAATGAGAAAACCCGAAAGTCGAGTTGTAGGAAACCAATAAACTCATAACATAACTTGCACAAAACATATAAAGATAGCTCACCACCAAGTTTAAAATCGTAAGAGGATATAGAAAGTTCACCACCTTAAGAAAATTAAACAAGGATACAGAACTAAATCAAAAGACTCATCACTCAAGGACGTATCCAAGAGATACAGAGTTTTAGAGACTCCAAAGAGCTTCTGCAAATACAATAAGCTATCCAAAAGTTCTTTCTAGCCCCTAGAATATCAAAATAAGTACTGGTGCATGAAACATCCCTTCATGCATAGGGAACTATGACATTAAGTGCTTCATATCTGTCAACTGACTCCTTTATGCATTCATTGGTCATGAAGAAATGTATCTTGAAATAACTTTAACTTTGTCCAAGGAATATACTCATGAGGTGTCATTTTGAGTGGGCTGGGTTAAAAACTCTGAAATATTATAGTAGACTATGGGGAATACCATAGGATCAGTAATTTACATATGATCTGATTTTAGCAACTTAGGTATTTCCGTGTCAGAAATCCAAAATTGATATTGGATGGATCCCTATCGAATATTGGATGGGTCCCTATCCTGGATTGAGAATGGCTATAGTAGATTTCAATATGCCATAGTTAAAAAGATATATTGACTGTTATCTGATAGTATCTACTGTGATGCGACTACTAATCAAGTATGCTTACACTACATTTGCTTTGCTGTTATGCGACTACTAATCAAGTAAGCTTACACCATAGAGTCTTTTCATGGTAAGTTGACCATTCTATTAGTTATGTCATGAGGATATCATCCTTATAAGTTCTCTTTATAATCAATAAAGGTATATCTTCTATAGAGTAAGGGAAAGATTAGCTAGTCTATGCTTCGATTGATCAATTTTGCAGGCTGAAAGCATAGGGGAATAGGAGATATCTGGATTTTTATTCGAATCTTTCTTTCTTTCTGAAATGAAGGATAGTACGACGCCCATTCTCTCTGATGACGAGATTGCTAGCGAGCTCTAGGAATGCATCGAAAGCAAGGTAGTGGTGGACCCCTACAGAAGCGAGAACGATTGTAAGCGTGGTTATCCATCTCATAGCACTAAACCCTATAAAATTAGTTAGCCATTGATTGTAGCTGATTCTGTGATACTTTTAATCCTAAATAAGACTAATGTGCCTTAAGCTTTTGGTTTCTTAGTGGTTAGACCAGGTGGGGTTATGATCTGTCCTAAAAAATGGGCTATGACATTGAGACCTATTTCATTCAAGATTATCCTATCTATCCTTTGATAATCTTCCACACAACACCTCACACCTTTTAAAGAAAGAAGCAATAAGATATAGTTTGACTGACTTTCTTTTATATAACATTTAGCTATTGTTGTTAGGCAAAATCAATCCATTGAAACACATGGTATACTTCCACAATTTATCACGATTCGATGGTATTCTCTTACTTCAATATTTAGCTACCCATGGTGTGAAGTACACAACCAAACCTTTAATGAGGAACCATAGGCTATACGAGTTAGCTATCTATCTTGGTAAGAAGAAGCTGCTATTCCTTATAAGGGATTACTTAATACGGCTCCAGAGTAGTCTTTGATAAATTTAATCTTTGTCCTCGATAAAGTTCTTTAAAGGCTCCATCCCATATGACGATGCGGGAGTGTCGACTTTGATCCCTCTCCAACATCAATTGTTATATAGTATATGAAACATGAAATCTTTCTATTAAGCAATGTGATGCACAAGGCTCCATATATTTATTTGACTCTTTACAATGTCGATATCATGACTCAATTTACCTTGTCTTCGGTAGCTTTTACTATCTTTCGTACGAACTATTATGATGTGAACTCCCGATACCCCTAATCCCTATATCATGAAGTCCTATCCTATACTTGGGGTTCAGCTTGCCTGTCTGGCATGGTAATTTCTAAGGTCAGGTATTAAGACAATGTTTTAAGCTTTATTGAGGCCTATGTTGTATGTCCCAGTACAATTACTCGACCTTTCCCACCCTATCAGAATGATAAGAAGAAAGCACTATTCTTCCCGACCAGTGATTTCGTGGGTGTGTTATTATTAGCGAAGAGCAAAGAACTAAAGTATACATGCGACATAGGCTACCAGATCATATCATTCGTTTCTCAGGCTACTTGTTTAAAAAGAAGAATAGCAGCCATATAAGGAAGGTTTCCATCATACCATATTCGATAGAAGACAAGAAAGAAGCTAAGAGAACAGGTAATGATGCAATGTCCTAAGTTTACAAGATACTCATGAACTCGCTCGATTTGGTATTAACCTAAAATGTACGATCACTAAGGCTTGCAATCTTGTTCGATATAACCATTTTACAAAAAAAAGTGATTGAATCTTTGGGGACAAGTTTTGCGAGTATTACTATATCTCACTTACTTGAGCAATACTAGACAGGTCTACAACTTTGACTGGAGTTACCCGAAGGATATCGACCGTTCAATTGACAGCTGCGGTCACAGCTTGTGCTCGGATTCATATGTATCCATATATCTCAAGACATGACTGTTACTACACAGATATCTACTTTGTCGTTCTCGACAACCGTCCTCCTAAAATAGAGATTTATTCCACTATATTAGTTAAGTTAGAATCCATTGTCAATATTCTAAGTAAAGGTATCTCCTTAACACCAAGGATTCTTAGCACCAAGGTAAGGAGTTATTCTCTTTTTACTCAAAAGAAGACAAAAGAATAATTATTAAGCATAAGGGTCTTGCCAAATCATCGGTCAATGCAGAAAGAATGGGTTTGAGTCAAAAGACGCTGATACATCTGGAACTAAACCGACCCATGTGGAATCGAACTTGCAAATTAATTGGCAAAGAGAAGAGGGTATCAAACATTTCATCACCAAAAAGGAAGAAAGAAACTATAGTGAAACTTGGAATCAGAGTTGGTAACAAAAAGAGGGAACCCCATATATTATAATAATCTTTTGGTAGATACTGTGCTATTGGAGTGTTACATACTATAATACTTCGCTGGTCAAGAAAATAGGATACTAATGAATTGAAGTGTCCTCAGGATGAATATGCTTTTCTTATGATGCTCCCTCTTACGGAATCCCAAACTTAATTCGATGTGTCCCAACTGAATCTTGTCTTAAGTACAAGAAGCATCCTACCAAAAAAAAAAAAAAACCTTTTTAGGTGTTCATCTAGTATAAGAAAAAGAATAATAAGCCCGTTTATTACGCTTAGACATATAGAGAAAAAGAAACTATGGAATAGTACGTGCGCCACTCACTTATACAAAACAGTCACTTCACTGATCGAATTTCAATAAGAGCATATAACGTACATCGAGAGAAACACAGTAAACAACCTATATAATATATATAGTACACGAGAAAAGCAAAAGCATTGGCCGCCTAACTAATGGCAGGCAATTATAAAGCGCTATTTGGCAGTAGTAGTTACTATGAAGAAGGGAAAACCATTTTTGGAAGATATTCTGCGCCATGAAACAGTACTATTTGTTTATACTCTCGAAACTTGAACTGAAACTACACTTACTTCAAAACAAACGACTCTTGAATGTGAGTTCGCTGTTGTGGGGTAATCTTAAGAACTTATATGCGACGCGAGAGAGAGAAGAAATGTTGGCAATAGATGGAGAAATTTGTGTGCTTGCTTGCTTGCTTATATGCGCAGTGCACGAGATTTCATTGAATTGGTTTGATCGGGAATAGTGACTGAAGGAATCACAGATAGGTTACGTTTCTTACAAAAACATTCCAACCTACGAGCTACATCGGTAAGGTAACGACTTGACACTACATAAAAGGTTTGTTTGCTATAAACCCCCAGATTGAATTCCCGTATAACAGAAAGAGAAAGCTTATTATTCACGTACTGTATGTAACACAACACACCTGCTTTTGAGTTTAAGGTTCAGGCTGCTACCCAAATGCAAATAAGGATATTATTTCTACTGTTTCTTTCTACTTAACCGCTACACGGGCAGTCGATTCTCCTGTTTCGAGATACTTTACCACATTAGCTTCTGCAGTTGATCCGAAGTCAACAAATAATTAATTGAACTCACCCGCCCGCCTACCTATCTAATTCATAGGGAATGTTATCTAGCAGCTCATGTCGCAGGAATACTCCCTTTTCCTTGTAGCGCAGATCAATTTCATTGTCTACGGCTTCAATCAAATATGACACCTGTTTCTTATGTAAAGTAAACAAAAGAATAAAACAACCTTTCCCTACGTCTGCACCCGACACACCCCACACACCCAACTCCCCCCCCCCCCCCTTCCTCTTCTTTCTGTTGCTTCTACTCCTTCCTCTGATCTTACTTCTATGTTTGATCATTATTCTTAGGAGCACTATAGGTGGGTTGGCGAGAAAGAAAGAGGGAGGGTGCTTACATTTTAGGAATTCTTACTCTTTAGTAGAGAGCGCATGGCCAAAATAGCGTATAAGTTTTCAAGTGGCAAGGAAGCAGGGTGGAAGAGTACCAGAAGCCGATTCGAATTAAACTATCAAATTGTAATTGCAGAATTTTTAAGTGTTGTTGAGGGCACTAGATTGGCTCTCTCGAGGTTGGCTCCCTCTGAAGGTTAGTATCATTCTGTATGAGTGACACGATCCTCACTTCTTCTACCATTCTTCAAGTAATAATGTGCTTTATGCCATCCTTTTTAGTTTCATTATACCGTTCCATAGTTTGATGATTACGTACCTTAGGATCAGAATAGAGTATAAGAGACGGTGGTTGGTTAAGAGCACTTGGTTATTATGTATGGGGGTTTGTTACTTCCTTCTATCATACCTATAGAGAAGGGGAACAAGCTTTCTATCATACCTAGAGCCAGAGCAGCGGAACAAGACTCATTTTTGTTGCTTACGATCCTGTTAGTTTCATTCTGACTCTTCAGTCTCATTTTGATTAGTTTGATTTTCTTTATTAGTAGTATTTTCATTCTTACTTGTCTGTTTCCAGTTGAGTTTGTTACTTTGCATTTCACCTTGCTTTAAAGCCTGTAATCTTAGGAAGAAACCTATATACCCTTATCTTTTATTCTCGAACTCATTCTTCTGTTGCTGGTTTCATTTCAACTCCCTGAGACCTTATTAGTTGTTGTTGTTTGGTCCTTTGTGAAGCTATATGATTGAATCTACTGTGCTAAGATAAGAAGATGACTTAATCTTTCTGTAAGATAAAGCAAAAAAATCATCATGAAACTTCTATTTCTCATCTATCTATCACGATCAACTCTAAACTCTGTTAACGCAGAATTCAATATCATAGAAAAACTCCCTAATGCGCCGAGTATGAGTGAGGAGTTTCTGCTTGGCTACCTTCCTGAATTCATTATATATGCATAATAAGATGAATATGATTTTTGTTCACTTGAGGTCGGCAAGGGAGGAAACTGTATCAAGATCAGAAGATGGATAAGATGCAGTTCAATGTATAGTTCTGTTTTCCTATGCGCTAGAAATAAGAAATTAAGTATTTGTTTAGGGTCGGGGCATAATCCGTGTCAGGGAAAACTGTTTACGGTGAAGAAATGGGAGTGATTGGCAGGTAAGCTGCCCGTGGTAGACCAGACTTGGCAATTAACATCAGCGCCAAAGTTTAGTTCTGTTCGCCCAGTTCTAGTTTAATGCTCCGTTTTAATTAATAATAAAATATGCCACGTATCTATCTATCTATCTATCTATCTATCTATCTATCTTACCTAGTAGCTAATTTTTTCTATAATAGAATATGTCCCATATCTATCTATCTTACCTAGTAGCTAATTCTTCTGTTAAAGGACTTAGCGCTTCAAAGCCTGTAATGTAATCTATTCTTCTCTGCCTGTAATGGAATCTATTCTTCCCTCAAACAACACACAGCAACCTGCGCCTCCATTCTATTCAATCGTTGAGTCTAATATAGAAACAGGAGGATCACAGTAAAAGGTTCATATACTATGTATTCTTTAAACAACGGCAATAATAAGAAATGAGTAAGTACTCTTGTGATCGACCGACCCGTACTATCCTTTCTTTCTGTAAAGAAACAAACACTTGCTTGATACCCTGACCGACCCATTTACTTGCTATACGAGGAAACGAGCACAGGTAAAAAAAAAAAACAAAGGGATGAAAACTCCAGCGGATCCTCTAGCATACTTAACTCGAACAGAAACAAATCAATCAGTAAATTCCCCATGTCTCCTATAGCCTACCCTTCTCTACCTTTATTCTTTTAACTGTTGACCTAGAACCTTTCTTTCTTACATCTAAGCCTTTCCTGTCTGTCTTTAAAATAGTTAGACATTGCATTCCCATAAGTAGTATCCATAAGTAGTAGTAGCATTCTTGATAGTAGTGATTTAATTATCCCTTTTTTTTTTTTTTTTTTGGGTTTCATTATGATTAGGGGTGATTCGATCCCTAGTTCTTAGAATGGTAGCCCGGGGGTTCGATTCTTGTAGGTAGTAGCATCGGTCTTGGAAGCACTAGTCGCATTCCCGGCTCCTGGGTTCAGTATTAGAAGTAGCGGTGCTAGTGTAAAGTCAAGGTGTAAAGACTTTGAGTTCCCAATTAAAGAAGTAGAGGCGCTGATTGTAGTGTGTTAGGTATCTGTCAGGTAGTGGTTCTCTAGGCTATATAGTCCAGTGTTCGGTTGCTTGTTTCAATCCTGCCAGCTCGGATTCTATTCTATTTAGTGGCGGCACCTTAAGTCTAGGAGGCAATTAGACGCATTCCACCTATAGAATCATTCTTATGTTCCACCTATAGAATTAATGTCAATACGATCCTCCTTGCTCTCGCCCTTAGCTTAGGTCCGATATAGTATAGTGCATCTTAGGTACATTGTAGCAGCAGATATAGAGTATAAGTAATAATAATAATAATCAGAAGTCAACATAAGAGTAATAGGATCCAACACAGTAGTAAGGTACTGTCGTGCCCAGCCCTATTTCTTTTTATTAAACCAAGGATCGAACTCTAAACTGTGCGCACAAACGAGACTTACACTAGTAACTCAGACTTTCCTCGTGGACAATTGGGTGGTAATAGAATGCGGCCTAGTGATTAAGGGAATGAAAGCATGAAATGAGGTGAGAGAATCAAACAAGTAACTAGCTCTTTCGGGTAGGCAAGGGAGAATGTAACCAATGCCAACTAGACTAGAATTGCTGCTACAAAGAAATGACCTACTGCCTCTTAATAATCAAACAAAAAAATCGGACTTCCTCCGCTGACCCGGATCTTTGCTATCCTGCCCTTTAGTCTTTCTTTGTCGGCTACTATACCTTAACTCTGTCTTCGTTTGCTTTCATGCTTTAACTATCGAACTCAAAGTTATTCTTCCTTACCCGTATTCTTTTGCTATCGGCATCGAAGCTGCCCTCTTGATGATCTTGTCCTTGACTCCAACACCGCTTACTCATATCCTTGCTTCTTATTCTTAGGTTTAGTCTTCTAGTTGACTCTTGCATTCCTTCTTGTTGTCTCCAAGGTTGCCACACTACCTCTGGTATACTAAACTCGGAACAGGGAATCCAAGCAAAGAATTAGTATTATAGGGATAAGAATAAGAGTTAGGTAGACGCCATTGCCATAGGCTTTAGTAGATTAGTTGCATCGTTACTACCTTTGCTTTCAAACTAAAACTAGTGTTTATCGTAATCCAGCTAGCGCTTATAAGACTTTTATTATTGGCTACGAGTTTATATCTCCTGCCTAACAAGCTTACTATCCCTTCCCCTATTCTAAAGACTCCGAGTACGGTATAACGCAGTAGAAGATTTCATCTTATAAGTCAGAAGTCAACTCATAGATCTTATAAACACTAAAAACAAATTTTTTACCTTTGGTTTTATTATTATTATTATTATTATTATTATTATTATTATTATTATTATTATTATTATTATTTAATAATTCAAAAATGAGGGATGTTACAATTAACACACACCAATGAGCATCTCTACAAAATTAGATATAGATAATGAAGGAGAATGCTTTGATCAAAAGACTTATAGAGGAGGTATGATAGGTAGTTTATTATATCTTGCTGCAACTAGACCTAATATAATATTTGGTGTTGGGTCTTAAGCAAGGTTTCAACCAATCCTAAACAATCTTATTATAAAATAATTAATTTTTTTAAATACTTAAAAGGAACTCCCAATATAGGATTATGGTATCCAAAGTCTAAAAATTTTGATTTGACTATTTATGTTGATGCCAACTTTGTAAGATGTAAAGTAGATAGAAAAATCATATTTTGAACCTATCAGTTCTTAAGTCATACACTTGTTTCTTAGTCTTTCAAAAAGCAAAACTCTATTGATTTATCCACAACCGAAGCTTAATATATTGCGACAGGTGCATGTTGTGCATAGGTAATATGGATGAAAAATAATTTTGAAGATTATAGACTTTGCTTAAAAAAATATTCCTATTAAATGTGATAATACGAATGTAATTTGTTTAACAAAGAACCCTATTCAATGCTTTATGACTAAACATATTGATATTAAGCATCATTTTATCAGGGATGATGCTAGCAATCATGATATATCTTTAGATTTCATTGACACAAAACATCAATTATTATATATTTTTACTAAACCACTGAATGAGGAATAATTTGATTTTATTAGAAGAGAATTAGGCATATTGAATCTTTCAAATATATGATATCTTACTAATTCTTCTCATATGATTCTTCCTTTTACTAAAGAGGAGATTTTTTAAACAAATCATGATCTTTCACTTGACTTCTCGATATTTAAAATTTGAGATTTATTTTGTATTTGTTCTTTTATAATTCTTTCTTTTCACTAATGACTAAGAAAGAGATCTATTCAAACAAAATCATGATCTTTCATTTGAATTATCGATATTTACAACATAAGATATATCTTATATGAATCAAGAACTTTTGTTATTCGTTCTTTTATGATTTTATTATTTTTGCCAATGACTTAGAAGGTGATTTATCCAAACAAATCATGATCTTTCACTTGACTTATCGACATTTTTAACTTGAGATTTATTTTATATTAATCAAAAATTTTTACTATTTATTCTCCTATAATTCTTTCTTTTTACTAAAGAGAAGATTCATCCCAATAAATCATTATCTTGATTTCTTGATGTTTATGATGTGAGATTTATTTCATATGGATCCTTTGTATTCATGACTTATATATCTCATCATCAATTGACTTGAACTTATCTTCAATGTTAACATCCTTAATATGATATCAAAGTAGTTGTACAATTGACACAAAGATATAAACGAAGAGAAGTAGTACCATGATATTATGATATTCTTCTTTTCTTTTTGATGATGACAAAAGGGGAGAGAAAAGTAGTAACTTGCATATTTTTTTCTTTTTGATGATAACAAATGGGGAGAGAAAAGTAGTAGCTTGCACATTTTTCTTTTTTGTTGATGATAAAGAGGGAGACGTAATGGTAACCGTTTGTTGCTATGGCAACTATATATGTTAAACAAGGAGACGTAGAGTGTAATCTTCGATGATGTGGAAGTATTATGATAACATTTTAACTTATGATGATAATATTTGTTATTGTGATGATGTTTTAACTTATGATGATGATATTTGTTTTAACTTATGATGTTTATGATGATGTTTGAGAATTTAATTGAAATTATGTATATGAAGTGTACAATAATTATTTTGATATTTTAACTAAAATTATGCATACCATGTATGCAATGATTATCTTGATATTTTAACTGAAACTATGCATATGACTTTTGCATTGATTACTATTGAAAATCACTAAGATTGATGATTAAAATTATTTCAACTTGAATTCAAAGGCTTGCACTAAAAGATTATTAATTTTTAATTCAAATTTATTATATTCTAAACTAATATATAGATAGGGGGAGTCTGGTTAAAGCTCCATCATCAAATGGTTGTCATCATCATAAAGGATGAGATTGTTGAATCTCATATTTTGATGATGAAATCAATTGATGAGTTTATGAAATAATATAATCTTGAGATAAGTGACGCGGAAAAACTTCGATCATGACTCAAGCCATCGAAGGGTAAATTCTTAAAGCAGGAGAATCAGACGAAGGGCAAATTGTTCGAAATTGCACATCGAGCCAGAGGATTGGTCAACGTACTAAGTGACTTTGTGCCATGAGTTCGAGCATCGTGCCGGAATGATCGGGTATTACACCAAAAGTTCAGATGTTGTGGGAAAGTTAACATACCGATATATCAGGCGATATGTCGAAGTAATGTATGATGTGTCGAAGGTTCAGACGAAGTATCAAATAATCGGATAACATGAGGGAATGATGGACAATGTCCTAAAAGCTTC